>JABUQX010067657.1:75000-86861 GCA_015478945.1 Trachelipus rathkii
TGAACTTCGGGATATCAAAGTCACTGTTCTCCGCGTCCTGAAAGTTTTTTCTGAAAGAAACTGACGTTAGCTGAAAATTTTTGGAGCAGCCTTACGTAAGTGTATGATATATTATATAATACGTATAGTATAGTAATATGACTGTATGAGTATATGTGAGTCATAGATAATATATTAGTATTATATATATAATATAAATATAATATAGTAATATATATATATATATGGTAGGTTATAGTAGTTTAGTATATATGTTATATAGATAGGGGTATTATGATACGTATGTATATAGATAGAGTATTTATATATAGTGGAATATTAAGGTGAGTGTATACTTTACTAAATATAATTCATCCATATATATTTATATATATATAGGTTATATAAGATGATGGAGTTAAGATTAGTAACCTTTTCGTGGTTAGGTTCTGACCTTTTCGAAATTCGTATAGTGATCGAAGTCATTGGAGTGAGGTGATAGGGAAGAGCGGAGGGGGATTATGGTAATAGTATTTATATATATTATATAGTTAATATAATGTTAATATATAATGTATGTATAATATATATACAGTATTTATATAAGTAGAGTTAGTATGTAATATAGTTAGTAATATATAAGATATAATATGTATATTATTGGTATATATATATTATATGATAAGTTATAAAGTATATTTTTATATATTAGATATTTATTATGATAGGTGATATATGTGAGTTTGATAGTATATATATAGTATATAGTATATATAGTATATCTCTATATTTTACAAAACTTTATCATAACCTAGACTAAAAAACCCAGTAGGCCCTAACCTAATAGATTATGAAAAGCCCCACTAAGCCCTAACGTATGAAGTATAAAGAATCCAACCAGGCCTAACTTAATAGATATGAAAGCCCCACTAAGCGCCTACTAGATGGATTATGTGAAAAGCCCGAACGTAGGCCTAGGGTTTAAATGGAATATTGGTTCGCACGTTATGTAGAGAGGAGGTAAGCGGTAAGTATATAGTAATGTAATATATAGTGTAAGGTAGTATAGATGATAATATAGTAGTAGTATGAAGAATAGGATATATATATGAGTAAGTGCATTTATATATATCTAGTTACTAATTAAGTAGGTCTATTGTAAGATATGATAAATATATATTCTAGCATATTAGGATAATATATAATTAGTACGAGAGACTTACTTAAATATTTTTTTATCAAGTCGCTAGAACGTATTAATTATAAATTTATGCTTAGTAAGATAATCTAAATTAAAATACGTTATTGCAGGCTTTGTTATTGAGTAAAATAATAATAACAAATACTGAAATAAATTCCTAGTAAATTCATATTTATGAATTCAATTAAAAAAATCTTATGTAAATGTTACTATCACAACGGATAATCCTCTCTCGGAGGATTAGTGAAATAATAACCGTTGGATGAATAAATACTTGTTATATTTATATATATAATTTATTACCATGCTCTATATATATATATATAGATATTATATATATATATAGTGTTGTTAATATATATATATATATATAATTTATGTATGTGTAGTATACGAATAACTATAGCGTTAATGAGGTACGGAAATATATGATGTAATATGTACCCAAGGTATATTACTAGGTAATATGTAAGTATATTGTTACGGGACGACACGTACTATAAAAAGTATAATTTATATTATAGAAGTGCTTTATTGTAGATTACATATAAGCTAGGAGACTCTTGGGAGGCAAAGGCTATTATTATTTATGAGAGGAGAACAAAGCTCCAATCGGTTTATGTGTAATTAACTATTGTACGTAAAATATTTCTTACATCTGACTGATAAGAAATTCACTACACATATAACTTATGTTTATCTCTTTTTTGTATGTTATTTAAAGTTGAGACGCCAAGTAGAACTCTCTCTCCTCCCGGCGAGTACTGAAGCCAAAAGGGGGGAAGACGCTGAGTTGTGAGGCCCCCGACATCAGAGCCAGGTTACCAAGTGGTCCGGGCCTCGCCCGGGGCACGCGCATTACAATCATGTGTGTCAGTGTAATGCGAATTAAAAGGTGTTAGATTATTTTGATGTTCTGTGATAATAAATCATTTTTTTAAGGTATCATTGAGTCGCTAATTTGATTCACCAGTGAAAAAAAATAATTAGAAGTAAAAGATTAGAAAGAACACGGTGAGAGAGAGATCTAGTAAGGAACATGGCATTATATTATTTGCCCCACATTGCAAACTGTTCTAAAATAATGTGTATATAATATGGGGATTTAAGTATTCACGAAATATATTAAAGGTCTGTGGCACCACTCCTATTTAATACAAGATAAAAATTATCTATTATATGTGTGAAATACAACATATGAAAAAAGGATATTAATAAAAGAATAACATCAAAATCTATTTAATACCCCTTCCATCTTATTAATTAGTGAACCCGGAGGTATGGAGTGATTAATTCTAGGGGTGTATTAGATTAATGAATCTCTCATCTCGCCCGGAATACAGTTTGGTCAACCCCGATCGACATTTCATACCAACCCTTTTGGATAACGAAGGGCCAGATGAATTATAATTTAATAGATTAACTAATAGAATGCGGCGCAGAGATGTGATTGGGGTGATGGAAAAGTGGACATATTGAGTGTACTCATGTGATAAAGTTTTTTTTTTATAAATGTTTAAAAAGAAGTACAGTCTATTGGAGGTCAAGAATATGTCTGTAATCGCAACAAAGCGTAAGTTTTAAGGTTAGCTGTTGAAGAAAATTTCCTTTTAAGAAAGAAAAAGTCGGGTAATATTCCAGTGTGTAAGAAAAATCGTGCTTTCAAAAAAAGAAAAAAAAAAAAAAAAAAGAAAGACAAAAAACTCGAAGATTCGGCAACAAAGAGAAAAAAAAAAAATAAAAGGGATTTCCACGATAGAAGGCCGATACCAGAAAGCTTAGTCCTGCTATTATATTGAGGGGAACGAGGTAAGAGGGAGATACTGCCCCGCTCCCTGCCCATTGAACCTACCAAAAGGCACAGAGTAAGGCATAAAGTTCGGGAGGCGGTATTCTCTAAGAAATTTGTCTTGAATCAAGAACCAGGCGAACCTAAAAAACAATAACATCCGAGCGAACAGAAGAAAATAAGCCTCCAGGGTGAATATCGAGGAGCTAAATTAAAGATTGGGGGAAAGAAGGTACAATACCCCAAAACATTCAAATTGGTCTCTATGCGCAGAAGAACGCCAATTAAGAGCTCAAAGTGCTGTCCGTGTAAGGACTGAACCTCTTTGCTGATGGCGCGCTATAGAGGATCAAGGATAATTCTGCTCGCGAGCATATGGTATTTTATATGTCTGTTTATGTTGAATGGAAAATTTATGTAATTTCTTTAATATGTGTATAGGAAAATAGTGTAACTTAATATGATTTACTACGGAAACTCATATTGATGGTATCAAAAAGATGGAAATCAGGATAGACTTCTTGTTTGATGGGTATATAATCTAGATTGGGAAGAATCTTGGTAGTGAGTATATTTTTAAATAAGACGATTGTAGTTTTACACTATGTAGGAAGGTGGAATCCCCGCATCCTTCGCGTACTCTTAGTCCCCCAAAATCGTGAGTAGGGGATGGAGGTTGAAGGTGATACGAAGATGCTTGGTAAACGGCTTGTTAGGAGCTGGTTCCGTTAGAAATAAAGAAAAGACAACTGATAATTTAATTTTAGGTATATTAACTTTTATGTTGGACGAATTGGATCTAATAGTGTGCAGACCTTGCGTCTAGGGATTTTAAATGCATGCCTTGGTGAGGTGTCTCCGCTATTTAAAAAGAGAAAAAAAAAAAAATGTAATTGTTTTAATATTTGTTAGTATTGCGTAATTTAGCATGTAGGAAATTCGCGTTCACTCTGAGTAAAAAGGAATTTTAATGAATTGTTATAATTAGTATATTATACGGAATGTCTTGTTTATGTGCTATTAGGAAAGATATGTGGGATCAAGATTACTTTTTATGAAGTAGTATTTTATGTTTTGCCGTCTGACTATATATTTTGTAATCGAATTTAATGTGAAAATCATATTTAAAATTTAGCTGAAATAACGAGAGAAATATAACTGTCTTGGTACCCTAAGTGGGAGGAGCTATGAGCTCTTGTTGTCCTCTGACGTCATCACGAGAGGGTGCAGGTCTAAAGGCAGCGCGAAGGCTAGGCGTGGATCTAGACAAGAAAAGAACAGAAAAGAAAAAAAAAAAAAATTGAGTTATCGGTAAAATGAAATAACTTTCTACGGAATATTGTGTTGCCGACTTTAGATTTTGAAAAAAATAAAACGAGAAAAATTGGTATTTTTTTGTGAGAAGAATTGGAAGGCTGGTGCGGTATTCTTAGGAATTAGACGGAAGAAAGTACACCGATGGACTGTGTAACGGACTTTAACCGTGATGATTAAACATAATGCTCTTACCTATATCTTTACTTGTTCTCTGACTCAGCGAATGGACACTCTTGTGAGGACAAAGAGCTGTATTGATATTTGATGAGAGGGTAACAAAGTCTATCCAATCGATTATGTGTGTAAATTAATATGACAATGAGAAAAAATTTTTCTTACATCATTATAAATAATATCCAGCATCACATAACTATGTTATTATCCGTTTGCTATGTTATATTTCAATAATTTGAAACAAGCAATAGATACGTCTCTATTCCATCCCTATTAGGCAGATAATCTGAATGCCAAGGTAGTAGGAGACGGCGAGTTAGTGAGGCCCGTAAACATTCAGAGCCGTTACCAAAGATGTCTCCCGTAGGCTAATTCGGCCTACTATGAGGCTACGCAAATAATACATTATTTTGATAATATAAAATTTATAAATAGGGTTATAGATATTTAATCATTATTGTTCTTTAATATATAATATAGATCTATTTATGTATCATTTTGTATTACTCGTCATAGTGTGAATTCACCGTGAAAATAAAAAATATATAAAATTAGATAAGAAACTAGGTTATATTAAGAGAGAGATTCTAGTAATGATACTTTAGGCTAATATATTAGCATTGTCCCCACACTTGCGAAATCTTGTCTAAAATTAAATGTTGTATATATTATATTGGACGGATTTAAAGATTCACGTAAATTTATTTAAAGTGAGTCTGTAGGCCATTGGCTGCACTGGATAAGATGGGGGGGCAAGGTAGGCTATGCCATAGGCTACCTCCCCCTGGAAATTTCAACAGCTTATTTGCTCCACTGAAAAATAAATTTCAAGTACGTTGTGCTTTGCTGAAAATTATATTATATATATAATAATATATATATTAATTATATAAATATTATATATATATATTATATTATTATTAATTAATATATATATAATATTAATATATATTATATATATATAGTAATTATAATTATATATAGATAATATTAATTATTATAATTATATATTAATATTAACTTTATTATTAATATATATATATTATATCTATTTAAAATATAATATATTTAATATTCATAAATAGAAACTTTCCTCGCTAAAAAAGCCAATTTGCAAATTTGCACAATAGTCCATATCAGTTTAGTTACCTCTCTTAGGCTCCCCTACTTCTGCCACTCCCCTAATTCCTTGGCTATAACTATCTCAAGGTATAAATATAATTATACCTCAGATCTATGAACTGTACTGACACAGATAAATGTATTGCCATAAAGAGAGGTCTTCTATTTTACTATTAGAGGCAACAATTTATTTCATGCTCTTTTTTTAATATATTGAGTTGTATCCAAATTGGGAAATTGGTACCCCAATTTAGCCCCTACCCTAATATAAATTAGGACATGAAGTCTTATTTCATTACAATTTTCATGGGGTGAATCCATAAAATAGCAAACCGGATGCTTCTTTGATACCTTATATAATAGTCATTATTCAGTTGTTTTTCATGTGTCATGATAGTTATTATGTTTTCTCGACGTTTTCATTTATTTTGTCTAGTATCCTAATTTGTGAACGTTTTTATATAAACTATCTTATCAAATTTTTTTGGAAGGATTCAACTTGATAATATAACATAGATGGTTCTATTACGCATCAAAAGTGCAAATGTAGTTTTATTGATTTTTAGGAAAATTTGTGCTCAGAAATAATATAAATATATAATAATAAAATAAAATTAAAAGAAGGTCAGGAGTGTTGATATATTACATTATATATAGTAGCACTAATGTATAACGCAAAATCAGAAAACATGAATTATCGTGCAGCTATATCGCGTAGGTTTAATGAGGGACCTCCTTTTTCTATGTATTATTGTCAAGTTTTGAAGTCATTTCGAAAAAATTGTGTAGAAGTTGATACGAAAAAAATATCAAAAAATTACGGTTTTCTGAGAAAAATACAAACGCCGAAACAATGACTCAGACAGAAAAACACCTGAAAGTTAGCGTCTAGAGGTGAAAAAAGAATGGCTGTGGTTTGTTTTAGATCGCGTATTGTGATTCTTCGAATATAGAATTTTATGTCACGTTTATACGGTGAGGAGGTAAATAAATGGGTAGGTTTCTTCTCGACGCAAAGATCAAGCCAAAAGTATATATGTCGATTTAAGGATGCTGCCCTTTTAGGTAAACTGAATAAATGTGTGATTTAATTCGGAAAAAACTACTGTAGAGAAAGTTTGTGTAACCTCATTTTATTTAAAGATTATTATTCTAATTCTAAGTTGATGTAATTTGCTGATTCTTTTTCTTTTTTTGTGTCATGCTTTTGTTGTTTCTCGACATATTTGAATTATTATGAGTTGTTTGGGAGTGAAATCTATATAGAAATTTTTTGATTGAACTTGGCTACCAAGGCAATTTCTACAATCTTTAAGGTGACTTCTATTGTATGTAACTCTTTTCGCTATAGTGAAGAATAACGTGTCTCTATTTAAAGAGTCCCAGGCGAATTTTTTGCCCCCATTCTACTATTTCATTATAGTATTAAAACAGTGATTTGCGTTCTCATAGGAATTTATAAGCATTGCTATAGTAATGATTACAGGTTTTTATTATCTCATATAGATAATATATATATATAGAGTATATATATTATATATATGTATAGTCAGAGTGCATATTTTAGTATCTGAGTGATGAACTAGCCTATAGTAGTAGATACTAAGTATATATATTAACTAATACCTATAACGTAAGTATTGAAGTCACATGGTGTCTATTATCTGAATAGTAAAGTTAATTAGACTACACAGATATAAGTTGTATATGACACTATAATACTATATCTATATCGATTACTAGTAATATTATTTTAATGTCTTATATTTATAATATTCTACTCAGGTGATAGTAAGAATTTTGTAGTAATTGAAGAACGCGAAATAAATAACATTATTTGTTCTATCACAAATGAGTATAAATTGATAGTAATTATAAAGTAGGGGGCCTTAGCGCATTAGTCTGATGAATGTGTAATTACTCTGTGTCAAACTTCTTGAACAATCCATCGGACACATTTGATGATGCTGCTTAGTTGGTGTTCAGATAATTAGTGTGTATGACATATTTATTTTGTAAATAACTAGATTTTGCAGGTAGCTTATTGCTCTCGTCCTGGTGCCTCTTACGCTATAATAATCTCAGTACCTTTCGTGGCATCGCCGTGTTATTAAATGCTTTATGAATGGAGGACTTCCGCATAACTGCCTGTTAGATACAATCATGTTATTGAAAAATTCGTTATGTTATTTTGTAATGTTACTTTGAATTATTTTTTCTATGTGCTTCAAACTAGAATTAGCTCGATACTCAGATTCTCTAAAATATTGTTTTGTACTTTTATATTAATCTAAGAACATAAAAATAGCTCATGCAAAACTAACTATCATAGTGACCACTTCCTACTTATATAAGCAAGATATCTAGCATGAAGGAATAAATGCGGTGTCCTTCAGTGATGTCGTAAATCAATTACTAATTACTTAGTTGTTTTTTCTATTCCCTCAAACATGTATAATAAATTTAGCTACGGACCCTTACTGTACTTGTATAGCTATTCAGTTATTTAGCTCCTTGTGTGCTTTCTAAAGAGTGTGTTATTTGTCGTGATATCATTTTTTATATGTTCTAGTGTACCTCAATATATATAACATATAAGACTTCACTCAAATTGCCGAATTGAACCCTGTATATATTCTCATGTTGTGATTTAGGATTGCTGCTTATTTGTTCTATTAGCAGAGTGTGCAAAATATACTATTTAAATCATAATTTTTTAAGTATATACGTTGTTTATGGTTTATTTGAAATTCTCAACATTTAATAAAGTCTGCTACTATTTATATATATCTCATGTGGTTAATATATTAATTATTTAATATATTGTGTGCTCTCTCTCTATATATAATTTCAATATACGTTTTTTATTCGGCTGGAACTAAATGAAGTCTATAGCTGTTCTAGGTATATTATAGGCTCTCTAGTTTATCTGTATATTATTACCTCAGTGATATAGTTTATTTCGGATTTGTTAAATTCAGAGTTTAAGCTGGTGATGCTGTGCTTACTGTAAGCATTATTATGCTCATTCAATGTTGGAGGGTTATATAATCAAATATAAATATCAATTCATCCAACATTATGTCTCTAGAATATTTGAATGCTTAATTTTCCATATGCAGTGTGGATTCCTCTTAAATATTTGGCTAAACTTGAGGCTGTGAAGTTAACGATAGTGAATTACATTTCATCTTATTGATTCACGGAATTGAATACTTCAGCAGATATTTCTGTGTGGATGTGATATAGCACATGTCTGGTCAATTGTGATTAATTCGTATCGTGTTACGAGATTGTATAATGTGTGTATATTTGAATACCTTACAAATAAGAAATTTTTTATGGTTTGAAATTTTTTTTTCCAAAATATAAATCTGAATAAAATTTTTAAATTAGTTTCTAGTATAGAATATTAATTAGACATGATATGTTCATTATTTATAATTGATCTACTTATCCATAGAAAAGCTACTCAATCTTAAAATACTGATAAAAGTCTTTTGGTAATCTTGGATTGATGGAATGCTCAACCATGATGGAAAAGAAAATAATGGTTATTAGTAATGTGAAAAATATAATTAATGATATCATAATTAGATGGGCTATATTCTATAATGGACCTTATAATTTTTCCTACTTGTGCCTTTCTCAATTTCGTAGCTATAAATTTATGTAGTTATATAGACTTTTGAATCTATTTTAGATTCTCGTAAATTTCTGAATAATTACTATTGAGGTAATAGGGAAAGAAGTTAAATAGAATTTTTTCTGTAGATAGATTCTTACGTTAGGTAACTGTAGAATAATGAATTATATTATACAATGCTTAGTCGAACAAAGATGGTCTTCAATATAAATATAAGTCCTCTATAAATCTCAGTAATTTATTTTTTTGAATAAATTTCTATTCGTCATATAATAATCTAGGTTTTTTTGGGTAAACAATTAGGTCACTCAGACTTCAGATATGATAACTTAAATGGCCAAATAGGGAACTAAGGCCAGCATATTATCATAATTATTTCTCAGTCGCAATAAGGAACTACCTATATAATTCATATATATTTGCTTAGTACTATGGCCAAGTATCTCCTTTTAACTTTTGAGACCTGTCTACGTAATACATTCTTTCAAATACATATAAAAACTCTGATCTCATAAACTGGAGAGGTTACTACAGTCTACTCGATTTGAAAATAGTGTTATGTAATATAAGTTAAAATATTATAATAGAGGACGAAACGATGTCGCATTGTTGTATCATGGTAACTTTATTACCAGTGTTTATAAGGAACTTACAGAAATTTTTTATGTTCATTATATAGATATAACATTTATCAATATGCCACGTTATTTATAAGTGTTACCAAACAAATGCAAAGACTTAACTTTTCATGTAAAATCTGGTTATTCAGAGTTTCTCTAAATTTAATGCTATACACATATCATAGATCTCATATACTGATTTAGGTCTCTGCATTAATCAGTAATATTTCTGGAACGATAACAGGATATTTAATACCGAATATTTATTCTCATTATGTTATTATTTACACCCCTCTAGAATTTAAAAATTCTATACAACCATTATCTTGAAGTAAACAGATAAAATTGAATCTTAAAACTTTTTTTTTTTTCGCCCCCCAATATAAATATATATATTTATCAATATTGAGGAAACTGGTGAAAAGAGTGAAGCTCAAAGAATCATGGATATGTCATATATATGATGAAAATATCAGGTACTATGATGGACCATAAGGGGTTAGATATAATATGACGAAAATGTGTTAGCTCTAATTATTTAGCAATTGATTCCTATAATATAACATTGCAACTTTTTTCCCTGTATTGATTTTACAAGAAAATATTTAAAATTCATTTCTATAACTTGCTTTCCACCTACGTAACTTGCATCAATTGGTAAAGTTATTGCATTCTAAGCACTTATAGAATGAGATAAAAACTTCGGCTCATGGTCAACAAATCTATCTGAATTAATAAATATTCAAATGATCGAAACTTGATCAATGTAAATCAAGATTTATAAATATTTCTACTATAAATATATCATATATATATATTATATAAATATATATACTATATATATATAATATGATAATATATATATTAAATACTTAATATATAATATAATAATAATATATATTATTTATTATATATATTTATATTATATCATAATATATATAATTAATTATATATATATAATATACTATATATATATATATATATAATAATCATCTATATTATATAATATTACTTATAATATAATTATAATAATATATATATATTAAATATGATTAGATATATTATAATATATTATTAAACAAAATTTTCACTTTCGTAATATAAAATAAAATTATGGTACTCCCCTTAGGATTTCATTCCTGCTCGGCGCTCACCTAATAGTCTTTGCCCCTCCTATTTTTATATAGTTACTAAGATAAATTATTCTTAATATTATGATGTTAGAATAAACTAACATTACTGAAATAAAGAAAAAATATTAATTAAAAATGAAAATTAACATATCAAACATATATTTTTCTAATACACTCTGATTCATCTTATTAATTAGTGAAACCTCAGTCTAATGATGATGATTTATTCTATGGTGTATAGAGTAATGATATATATATTAATATCTCGCCGGTACATTACGTATATAAATATATTAATATATATTAATTATATATATTATTATATTATATATTATTATATATTATAATATATTATTATATAATAATTATATATATATATATATATATTATATAGTATATCATTATATATATATATTATATTAGTAATTATTAATGATTATATATATATATTAATATATATAAATTTTATATCTCGATTATATCATAATGGTATCGGATATATGTGCGATATATATTTACAGATATAAGTCCTGAATATCGAAGATCTCAGACTCGATGGTTATAGAATTTGTCTCGTTATAAGATAATATATTACTATAATATATAGGCTAGTAATAGAATATAGTAGTCTTTTTTGTATATGTGAAGTGTTTGGTGGTGTCATAATAAGTTATACGATCTATAAAGCATAAGTCGAGTAATATAAAATATTAGTGGTATATCTTATTGCCTGTAATAGAATACTGAATATATAATTGTCGATGTTATACTAATTGATAATAAATACATCAGATAACTATAGCTAGTTTAACTAAAGTTCTCAGTGTTTTCTAATAGTTAGCTTAAGTTAGGAGTAGATAGACCTCATAATTAATATACG
>JABUQX010067658.1:0-2500 GCA_015478945.1 Trachelipus rathkii
CATAGTTCAATTTTTCTCCAATTCTCGTTGCATTTCTCGATCTTGTCCTTGAGGAGGAAGAGATTAGGCAATAGGACTTCCGCGCGTTCTTCTCTTCCTGCAACATATCAAGCCTAACAGCAATAGGCGTCATTATTTCGATGTACTCCGCAATTACCTCCTTATCCCTTTTATTAAATACTGGAAGACAAGCCTTTTGCTCCATACAAATGTTGTTGATTTGTGTTACACGACCATCAAGGTTCTTAAGCAGGTCTTTTATAGAATCGTACAGGGAGTTCCAACGAGTAACACTTGGTGTTTTAAGCTTTGTTCCCAACTCCTTAATTCTCGCAGCATTTGTAGTTTTCCTGTTTTGAGCATTCCACAATTCCTGTGCTTTGGTAAGTGTCTTATTAAATGGATCCTTGGCACCAGAGGACCAGCGAGGAACATTTGAAACATCCTTAGTAGCCAAGATGTTTAATGTGTAGGAATTGCAACGGCGATGTTTAGTTAGGCTAAGTGCATCATGTTCTTCAAGCAGATTTTCTAGCTGGAGAGATTTTGCATGCAGAACCTCTGTGTCACTAATTTGCTTAATCTCTTCAAGCGTAACCACTATCTTTGTAATCGGTGCCTGTTCTTCTTCCTCTTCGTCACCCGTTTCTGCATGAGCATCTACCCGAAAGTTGCACAGAAATTGGCACCGTTATCTGTTGTAATGCAGACAACCTGAAGATAATTTTTTTTAATTTAATTGTTCCCTTATTAATTTGGAGTTATAATTTTTTTCAGCATTACGTTATTATTTCATATTGATTTTTACTGACCTTATGCTGAATGCCAAATTGTTGATGAATATCCGTAATATTGTTGGCTAGGACTGTGCTGGTCTGAGAAACAGATAACTCTCTACAGGCAAGGACAGCTTTCTCTCTCTTCAAAGTATTAAAATTAATCCAGTAAACCGTCATCCCCAGAAAACACCTGTTTTTTGTTCCCAGTCCAGCTGTCTGCGGTTGTGGCCACATAACTAACCTTAAATAACGTTGGGTAAATCAGCCTTCCCTATTATGCATATGACATCAAGATCACTCATCACTTTTCTTCTGGAGGGGAGGTAGAAAAAGGTAGGAGTTCAGGATGGACAGGAATTCGAAAATGTGCTCTGACTCCACAATATGAATAGGCCCAATGCCATGTAGCAGAAATCTAGAAGCAAAAATATTTGATGAGAAATGATATTAAGGACAAATGAAACTTGGTGTTTTAAATTCGAAAATTTTTGTATGGACTGTATTATAGTATTATAATTATGTTTTTTAACCTGTAAGTTCTGACACCACATATAGTTAACCTGTACTTAAAATAAAACACTTACTTATAAAGTAACTCAAGAGCTCTATTGTTTAAATATTTTCGACTAGAGAATGATGGTCTGACGCTTTTGCTGGGTGTCTCACTGCCTGTTGAGCAGCTCCCTGCCCTGCTTTGACCCTCCTTCAATTGCAGTACACAGCTCCTTGCAAAGATTAGATGTTTCTTAAAAAGTGTGGGAACAGGAGGCTTATTCATGTAAATAAAATATGTGAAATATTTAATGGTTGGATTTTAAAATTAAAAAGAAATAAAATTCAAATAAGAAGTATCAAAAGTACTTGATAAGATGGGGCCATAGGTGCTCCAAGTCATCTTGGCTGCTTTTTTTCATGGGAAGTACAGGCAGCATCACACTCAATATTTTCAAGAGTTACACTTCGACGACTTTCACCGTTTGCAATTCTTTTCCCTTTAAGCACTTATTCATATCTGTTTTATCCCAATTTAAACACAAAAGCACTAAAAGGGTTTAATCGCTAATCACAAGTAACCAATAAACTTAGTAAATTGGCTAAATAATAATAATAATAATAATAATAATAATAATAATAATAATAATAATAATAATAATAATAATAGTAATAATAATAATAGTTTATTGTGATGAAGCAAAGTCCTGATCTATTACGAATACTATTAAATCTTATACAAAATGTTTTTATATATGTTATTGTTACATATATATATATATATAGTAGTGAGATATATATATATATATATATATATGTTATTATACATATATATATATTATTATTTATATATATATATATATATATATATATATATATATATATATATATATAGTATATAGTATATATATATATATATATATATATATATATATATATATATATATATATATATATATATATATATATATATTATAACATAAAGAGCGCAAATTTGCGCTCTTAAAAACTTAAAAAGTTGTTGAGCGCAAATGCAAAAGCGCACATTTTTAGAAATTCATGGCAAACGCAAAAGCGTTAACATTTACCTAAAGCGCAACCATTTTTACGCTTTGCGTTTCCATCTGCGCTTATGTCTTATCTTCTGATATATATATATATATATATATATATATATATATATTATATATATATATATATATATATATATATATATATATATATATATA
>JABUQX010067658.1:15000-17500 GCA_015478945.1 Trachelipus rathkii
TAAACACAATTCGTAAATATATAGTATATATATATATATATATATATATATATATATATGTTATATATAGCAAGAGTATATATATATATATAAAGATATATATATATATATATATATATAATATAAACATAAATATATATATATATATATATATATATATATATATATAAAAGGAAATGAATACATGCATAGAAAAAGGAAATTAATAAATGCATACAATTTAAAAAAAAAAAAAAAAAAGGTAAAGAACTAAAGATTTAATGAACTGCACACCATAAAGTAAATATACTGTATTTACAACTTTTTCAGTATAAATAAAACTACGCAAGATTACGGACCACGAAATACAGATGAACCACATATATATATATATATATATATATATATATATATATATATATATATATATATATATAGAGTAGTATATATATATATATATATCTAGCCCCACTCCTTTATCTATATATATATATATATATATATATATATATATATATATATATATATATATGTGTGTGTGTACAAACAATTAAGAAACATAAAAGAATTCTTTTGTATTTTTCCTTGTTTTAATATCCCACTAATGCATCATTTATATTATAATTCTTTCCTTCTCCTAAGTTTCAAAGCCTTAAAATCAATTTAAGTGAAGGTAGCAATTTTAATGTATCGAGGTTAATGTTAGTGATATTAATTAATTAATAATGCCAGTATTTGTAGATGGGCATATTTGTAAATTCGTTATTTCGTTAATTGAGTGCACCCCCTCCTAGATGAGGGCCCTGCTCGTGAGTGGTGGTGTTATCTGTAAAAAAAAAAAAAAAAAAAAAAAAAATTATTTGCACGCTAAAGACCATCAAAAAAAACAAAAACAAGAATAATTCTCAGAAAAGAGATTAAAATTCTTTATATATATATGAAAGGAATCGAAACTATAAATCTTCCAAAAACGATGAATCTCAAATCATTTTAGGCACAGAGGAATTTTCAAATAAAAAAAAAATAGCGGAATTTGGGAGAGACCTCACTTCTAACTTTAGCCTTCCAATAATGACCAAAAATGGCTTCACACTTTTCGGCTAAGAAGCCTTTAGGCTTTATTACTTAAAAATCATAAAATGGAAGGCGGGTTATGCGGTATTCGATAATACTTTTGAGAACTCTTTAAAAAAATTCTCGTATACATAAAAATAGTTAAGGTGCAAACAATACAGTGTGTTTATGTGTAAGTATGTAAGCACGAGTACGTGTGTGTGAAGCTGAAAACGGGCTTGTAAGTGCGGATCTGCGTTCTTTAATTCTGAACAAGTTTAACGAAGAAAAATGTGATTTATAGTGAAAATAAAATCAACGAGCTTAGTTTGACGAAGTAAACAACACCCAAAGACACACACATACGCACACACCTACACACACGCTCACGTATCCCCTCTTTCCCTATCTGTATATATATATATATATATATATATATATATATATATATATATATATATATATATATATATATATATATATATATATATATATATATATATATATATATATATATATTTATGATCGTGGGTGTTTGTTTTGGTATTTTATGTATAATAAGTAGCATAAGAAAATATATTTGTGTTTGTTAGTCTCGAATACAAGAGAGACACAGAAGGAAGGATGAAAGAATATGTAGGTAAACATCTTATTCATACAAAATATAAAAGTAGAGAAAAGCTAAAATTCTCTTATAATATATAAGGCATCCCAAGAGACGGAAGCTAATAATGTTGTTGAATAGAAGATCGAACAAAATTCCCGAGGCAGCTCAACACCAATAACGTTCAGAGGCTTCACTTATTGATTTCAAATTACTGGCTAAGTGAAAAAAAGTAGATGGCCTTAATAAGTTGTGTCGGGGAGCTTTAATTGAAAAACTCGTCAGGGTCCGAAGGTGGAACGCACTTTCTTATATATATATTTCCTTCTTCAGATAACTTAAAATTGGTATAAAGGACTAATTTATCTTGATGGAGAGGATAATGCTTAAGGGTTTTTAAATTATTATATATATATATATATATATAGTATATATATATATATATATATATATATATATATATATATATATATATATATATATATATATATATATATATATATATATATATATATATATATATATATATATATATATATATATATGTTGTTTTCTATATATATATATATAATTGATATTATTATATTATGTATTATATATTTACATATTATTACAAATTATTATTAGATATTATTATTATTATTATTATTATTATTATTATTATTATTATTATATTATTATTATTTATATATATATACTTATTATTATTATTATTATATATTATTATTATATATATATTTATATATATATATATATATATATTATATATATATTATTATTATATATATATTATTATTATATTATTACATATATATATATTATTATTATTATACATATTATTATTATTGTATATATATATATAAT
>JABUQX010067658.1:27500-31317 GCA_015478945.1 Trachelipus rathkii
TCTTAAATGTGGAAAGAACAAGCTATTATCAATGAATTGAAAAGCTAATAGATTTATAGCTCGAACTAATCTAACTAGTTAAATCTCTTCTTCTCTATTTAAGTTGAAGCCATTCAATCAGTGACTTTAATTAAGTTCAAAATTACGAGTCCTCGGTGATCATCTTATATTCGTAGCTATGCATTCATTCAGATGACATCAAAGAAGAACTTGAATGTACTTGAATGTAATGTATGTACTTGATACTATAATTGGAGTACTACGGACCGAGGAATCAATTAATTAACAAATAATACATAAATTAAAAAGTGAAGATCTTATGAAAAAGATAACTACCTTTTTTTGAAACTGGAGGATACAGTGGAAATAAGCAAATTTTTATTTTTTGAAACTCATTGATAGCCTAATTACATGAAGTAAGTGGATATACAATAAAAAACAAGCGATAAGTGAATAGGGAAATAATAATAAAGATAATGCTGAGATATACGTGTTTGTACAGTATGAAGACAATTATTCTGTGTGAATACATAGGAATGAACTCAATGAGTTCGTCGGAATAAATAATAGTAGTGAATAATGAGAATGACTTAATCAGACAAGTAGATTAAAATTGACGAGAGACCTGTCATCAATGAATTACCATCAAATTGCAAAAAGGTGCATTACATTTCATGATTTTCACCCCTTATGCTACTCTCGAGACATTAAACGATCTTCATACGCTTTTTCTGCAGTACAGTCAGCTTGATTCTCTATAGAATAAATAAATAGCATAGATAATAAATAATTGTTAAAGATTAATTTTGCTCAACGATCATCTAAATCTTAACAACACTTTAACTGCTAAAGAAATCGAAAAATGCATAATATTCATATTTAACATCCCATAGGCCTTTTGAGTTGGAAAAGATTGAAAACTCAAGTTGTATCACCTTTAAGAGGAAAGTTGAAAAGAAACTCATGTCTATACATGATCTATCCTTACCCATTAATGCATAAAACTTTAAAGAATAGAGTTGCTTACATTGGCAGAACCATTTTAGTCCATACTAAATAAGCTATCAACATGATAGAAACTCTTCCAGAGAAAGAAAAACTTCAACAATAACTATCATAAACAATTCACCTAATATTAGACATAATTATTTTCAGAAATTTGTATCCAAACCACAAAACTGGGATCGGAAATGAAATCTTGGGAATATTCCCATGTTTAGAAAACTCTTCAGCGTGGTAGAGGAACCTGAAGATGAACTAGAAGAAAATCAGATTGAAAGGATTACTGGGCACCTAGAATCTCCTGAAAAGTTTACAGAAGAAAAGCTACATTGGTTCGAAACCCAGCCTATGCTCGAAACCCATTATATGCTTCCCTGAATGTGGGCAGCATTCTCAATTGGATGAATTCTTGGAATCTGAGAACATCGATATCTGGGGAAAGTACAGAGATCTTCGTTTTATTATGAAAATTATGCACATACGCAACTATCAATTCTTAAGTCGTAACATAAAATTACAATATGGAATTCGCGACACTCAGTTGTGATATACCATATGGTCGTACATATGTTACCATGTTTGTCTCTCGAGTTTTACAATATCTTTGAATGAGCTGATTTCAATCGCTTCTACATATTAAAACAATGGCAAGAAAAAGACTAAATGTTGAGACTGACATAAGGTTAGCTTTAATAAACATTTAGCTGCAAATTTTGAAGCTGGTTTCCCAGAGGCAAACCCAATTTATTGCTGAATATTGTTAATTATATACTATGCTAGAATTAAATTCTTGAAACTATTTTTAATTTGTATTATTTGTCCATTAAAGATTACTTTTTTATGCAAATATGCC
Organism: Trachelipus rathkii; assembly: GCA_015478945.1. Lineage (NCBI taxonomy): Eukaryota > Metazoa > Arthropoda > Malacostraca > Isopoda > Trachelipodidae > Trachelipus > Trachelipus rathkii. The sequence continues at coordinate 29,356 of JABUQX010067658.1, forward strand.
GGGGAGTCGTGGGTTGCTTTTCTGTTATACACAGTGGATCACGCCACGTGGGTCGCGACCCGAAAAAGTTTGAGAACCATTTATTTGGAGAATTATTATTTGAATGAGGTGGGATGATTTTAAAAAATATTGTTCTAATATAAAGATGAGATAATGTTAGCGATCATAATCGGTGTCCTGTATAATAGAATACCATAAGTAGAGCATAAAAAAAAGGAAACCTACAACGGCATAAAAAGCCTCAGCAACTTTTTATTTTTTAGTCGCGACTAATCATGGCAGTTATGCAGCAGTATTTATAACTGGCAACTTTATTTTCATTTAAAAATAACTTTTAAAAAAAATAAATAAAGATATAAATTAGATAATAAACAAGGTTAATATTACTACACGTGTGAGTTTCTAAAATCAAATTATCTAAACAATGAAACTGAAGGAAGATCTAATCCTAAATTTTAAACCATATATGATAATAATAATAATAATACCTATAATATATAATAATAATTAAATTAATAATTAAATAATAATATAATAAGGTATTACGGAAGGAGGTAAAGAGTGTTCATATCAAGCAGAGGAGTGTAAGCTGAAGCGATATTATATCAGTGAGGATTATGTATGCAGGAGGTCGGAATAAGTGTTTCCGGAGGAGGAGCAGTGGTACATTACAGATAGGTATTATATACAATATAATCATTAAATATATTATTATAATTAAGTTGACTTATTAGAATACAATTGCAAGAAATGTATATCACTTCTAATCACTAATATAATAATAAATAAATAATAATAAGAAACGATTCTTTTTTAGCATTAAAGCTAATAATGATTATTGTATTACTACTGGAAAAATTAATCTTATTAGAATATATGTTAAGAAATATTAAATAAAAAATTACAACTCTAAGTTGTCTTCTTCTTCCACTTCACTCAAATACATTTATTACAGTTCTTACAATAATAGTATATACTTAATTAGTTATGATATATAGTATTGCTTATTATGGACGTAGTAGGAATAGTATATATATTACTTAATAATTAAATGTACTATATATAATATGAATATATTGCTGTATATATACTAAACTACGTGCGTGTATTAAGTATGAAATGTCTGATAAGACGGTATATATATGATACATATATAATAACTTGATTAAGGCATTAAATCAATTTAGATGACTTGAAACGTGCTAATATTGTATTATTATATATAGCTTATATAGTATATATCTCGAGATCGGTATGAGCAGAAATAATTCAGTGCAGAGAGTATATTACAAATATACAATAAATATATATATTAATGTATAATATATAAATAATTAGTTATTTATATTATATGTAAGTAACAAGTGTAGTAATATCTAATTATCACTAATACATCGATGTAATTATCTAAGTTAAAATATAATTTATAATAATAATAAATTCAATATATATAATTAATATAATAATAATTAAATTATAAATAATAATAATTAATAATAAATTATAATATAATACTATTATATTTATTTAATTTATGTTAATATATATAAAATAATTTATCAAATACATATATAATATAATATTATATATAAATATACTACATATTATAAAATATTGTATATATATATTTAGTATATAAATATATTTATATATACATATATAAATGAATATATATTATATTATATTATTATAATCCCGTTTGCCGGTTAGAGTTAAGATACACATTTTAGAATAAGACTTTTCTAAACAAAATTACCTCATAAATAATCAATATAAAATTTTTAGAAATCACTGAATTGGATGAGTCAAGATCAATGAGAGAAGTACCTAATTCTTTAGTGTTTAATATGTTTTGATATATTCATATTTATGTAAAAGTATGAAAAATATAAATAAATAACTTAATAATTTATATAATAATAAAATATACATCTTTTTTAAATAATATAATAATATAATAAT
>JABUQX010067659.1:5000-14056 GCA_015478945.1 Trachelipus rathkii
TTGGTTTCTCTTGAAATAGGTCATAAACTTAAAGTTTGGTAATCTACTATAGCTTTTAATTAACATTGGATTTTAATTTACTTTTAGTTTGTATTAACGTTTATTACATATAAACCTTAATAACTACTGGTTTCAAATCTTTATCGGGAAAGGAGGAATAATTGAAGGGTAGGCCTTTTCCGACTAAGAGTGGTTGTCTGTTTTATGAAGTTTTTGGTAATTGTTTACAATAAGGGCCGCTAAACAGATTTTTATAAAAATCATAGCATAGACTAGAAAAATTATACTGAAGGATAAAAAAAAGAAATATGTTTCTTTAGGAATGTTGTGATTTTTATAAAAATCTGTTTAGAGGCCCTTAGTTGTAAATAATTACTAGTGATGGTACGCTGGAAAAGCCCAGTGGGCAGGCATTTATAAAATGGGCATTTATCCAGGCATAGAGGATTGGAAAGTATCCTGACCTATTAAAATTATCTTATAAATCATTATCAGCAAAGTGTATAATAGCTATAGGGGTAGGATAAACTCTAAAAAAAAACAACATTCAAAATAATAGTTATTATAATATAATATATAATATACGGTAATATAATATATATATATTAATATTATATATATATATATATATATTATTATATATATATATAATATATATATATAATATATATATATATATATATAATATAACACAGTCGTCCTCGATGAACGCGGTCTTTTAGAACGTTGGCTTGCTATTTTTACTTCGTTTGGTCAAGAGACACTTCAAATTTCTTAAACACAAATAAAATTCTGTAATACAAACATATGTTAAAAAGATAATAAAAATTAAAATTAAAATTGCAAAAATAAAATTAAAATTGTAATTCATTAGTCATACAGTTAAAATGAAAAGAAAACAAATAACTTTAGAGTCCACAAGGATCCTCTGCTGGCAATAGGCTTTTACTGTAACTCGTTGCACTCGCATTGATAGCGTTATTATAATTGCTTTCTCTCGCTGAATATTAACAAATTTTATACAGTGGTACAGTATCTTTAGTAAATCATTTTTTCATTAGCTGAGAAGAAACAAAAGAGACACTTCAAATCTTCTTTAAACACAAATAAGCACTAACATAATCACTGAAAGCTGGGATAAATTTTTTAATTTAATTTCAGAAGCTGCTCTTCCATAACCAACTTGTTTCATGTAAATACGGGAGAATTGAATCGACAATTCGAACAATTAAAACAAAGAAAAAAGAATTAAGAACGCAGTCATGACTAGGAGAGATCTTAAGTGCATCTAAAAATTGACAAAGCCGTCTGCCGAATGAATACTTTCACTCGTAGATTAACTGGCCTCTAATGTAATCTGGCTCGAAGACATGAATCGAAAACGAATGCCTGGAATAACGTTAAGAACAAAGGCCTCTACTCTATATGATAAGTTTTAAAAATCGAAATGACAAAGTATAAAATTTTAGCCAGGGTTGGCTTGATAATTTCAAAAAGCGTTTTTGCTTCAAAAATTATTTTGTACGACAGGAGAATTTGACATCCGCAGATAATGAAGGCAGGAAAGAACTTTATCCAGATGAATTTATGAAAATAAATGAAGATAAAGAGTAACTGCCTGAACAAGTTTTCTATGCTGATGAAACTGGGGCTTCTCTGGAAAAAAATGCCAGATCGCACATACATTTATAAAAGCGAGGCCCAGGCTTCAAAGCAGCAAGGACGTTCGCGTACAATATTATTTCTGCTGCAATGCAGGGCTGGCCACTTATAATAAAGCCTGTTTCCTTCATAAGGTCAGCAAACCTACTTTGTATGATAGGAAAACAAAAAATCTAATATGCCAGTATTCTAGCAGTCCAAGTAAAAGGGCTTAGGGTCACAGTTGAAATTTATTTAAAAGGTGATTTATTAAGTGTTTTGTTTCAGGATGTCAAGAGTTACTTGAAAATAAGAAGGAATGTAAATTTAAAGGGTTTGGTCTAATACTTGACAATCAATGAGCGGTCATCCAGAAGGACTTTAAAACTGCAATGAGAATGTTCGAAGTTGTATGATGTTCCAGCCAATTACTTCATTCTTCAAGCTTTTAGATCAAGGAGTGAATCGATGTTTCAAAGCTAATTACATAAAGATAACATTCACACGGATTTATAATTTTCTTGATGAGGATTCGAATGCAAACGTCATGAACTGGAGGAAATCTTTAAATAATGCAGACTGTGTAAATTATGTTAAGGAGGCAATTGATCAAATTAAACCACACTCGGTTAACGCTTGCTGGAAAAATTTATGAAGTGAATGCGTTACAGATTTTCAAGGATTTTCAACTGCAGAAGATGAAGTTGCAAACATTGTTGCAATTGCTCATCACGTTTGGTGGTGATGGATTTGACGGCCTCCACCTAAAAGAAATTTAAGAAATAATTGAAGGGAATAAGGGAATAATTAACGAATGATGTGTTAGCTGAACTTGTTAATTCAGTTTCTGATACTGAAGATGACGATGAAAAAAATGCTGTAGTAAATGATTGGGATTTAAATACATTAGGTGAACTGTGTTTTGTATGACAAAACAGTTAAATAATTTCATTATCGTCAAAGATCTTTCAATGGAATGCAGTCTCAAAATTAAAAGAGAAATTGAAAAATGATTTAAAACCATATGAAGAAATATTTGGTGAGCTAAAAAGGCAAAAGCGTCAATTGCCGATAACGATGTATTTCTCAAAAAAGCAGCCTATGCAATCTACAGATTCGGAACCGCCTTCATCTCCAACTAAAATATTTTTGTGCGCAATTGGATTAACTTAAAATTTTATATTACAATACTTAGACATATTCAAATTAAATATAAAAAAAATATTATCTCCAAATTTATAAAGTTATAATTGTATATTTTTTTTCATTTAAAAAAAACTTCTTTTTTTGTTCCAATTAAGATGTGTACAGTGCTGTAATGTAATAAATATTCTACTAATTAACTAGTCAATAAAATATGTTTATATATATACTTAAAAAACATTATATGTTACAAATTTTTCCAAAAACTTTTAAGGGAAATAAATACTGCTTGATATTTATTGCCTTATACAAAGGTAAAAAATTTTAAAATAATGATTTTTCAAGGGAATTAAAGTTATATGCGATGTCGCCTATAACGCGGGGTTCAGGAACCTAACCGCTTTCGGACGCGGGGACAATATATAATAATATATATATATATTATATATATATATATATATATATATATATATATTATATATTATATATATATATATATATATATATAATATAATTATATATATATATATATATATATATATTATATATAATATATATATAAATAATATATAATAATAATAAAATAATAATAAAGTATTAAATGCCCTCTAAAAGCCCCAAAGTGGACAAATGCCCAGTAAAATGCCAGGGCATTTTGCCCAATTTTTTAAGTGCTCACGGCATTTACCCATCACTGAATAATTTACCAAGTTTTAATATTGATTATTATATTATTATTATTATTATATGTATTATTATTAATATTATTATATTATTATTATTATTATTCATATTTTGAATATTTTATGAAAAACTAGATTTTAATTATAAGGTTTTACATTTCTTATTTTCAGATTAGATCACATTTAAAACTGATTTAAGAGATTATAAATTTTAATTTGAAAGCTGAAATTAAAATCTGAGCTGTATCAATATGCAGAACCACTTTTACACCATCTAATATGTCATCCTGTAACAAGAAGTGAAATTGAGTGTATCTGCTGTGTAAGTATCAAGTAGTATTTTCTATAGCGTCGGGCGGTAGGTGACCAGGCCCGCCTCTTTAGGGGGGTGATTGGGTCCACTCTAAATAAATAAAATAATAAAAAATAAAATAAAATTTTTCGCTCATTTAATAGCAACGCGGTAGTACTACAAGTAGTTTTATTTAGATCATATTAAATTCTAGAAAGTTTTTATAATTTTAAAAAAATGTTAGAAATTTAGGTTACAAAATGTCCTTCAATAGAATTTCACTTTTGAAAAAAATGTGAGTTTTTTTTAACGTATTGTCTATAAAATGAAATTGGGATCGAATTATAATTATTTTTTCGTGAGATACACTCGAGATTGTTAGCTTTAAACTGGCCAAGTAAATTTTTGATCCAACAGTATTAGTGGCAAAAAAAACGGGGCCTAATTTGGTCCGATTCACCCCGCCGTAAAAATTGATGGAGGGGTGACTCGGACCACCATTGTTTTTCGAATTTTCACTTATTATTATTTGACCATTTTTATTACGTGATAATTAATGTTAAATATATAAGTATATTTATTATTAAAGTTGAAAAAATTTTTTAAAAGTGAAATTTTAATAAAAAAAAACGAATTCAAAAAAGTAGTCAAAATTTTTGGAGCGAGCAGAGGTGAAATATTGGACACAGACGATTTCGATTCGTCTTATTAAGGGCCTCATTATTCCGGTTTATTTTGCCCAGTACTAATCTTGTTATGATAAACTTATTATATTAAGTAAAAATTAAAATATAAAATTGAAATTTATATGTAAAAGACGAATTTAAACAGGATCGTCCGAGGCACCCCTCAATGGTGGTCCGCATTCACCCCGCCACGGTAAGTTTATATGAGGTTTATTTAAACTTTAATAAAGCCATTTATTATTAAGATTCACATAAAATATTTTTGAAGGAAGGTTTTCAATTCTCCGCTGTTGATTTACAAAAAAAAAAAATTCCAAAAATTGCATTAGGGAGAGTCGGGAGACAAGTTATGCCTAAGGTGTGCCGAAATTACCCCCGCCCGACGCTAAATGATTTGCCCATTGGTAGATGCTTTAAGAATTTTAATGTAGGCTACTTTATAATTTATAAGGAGCTAATGGTATAATGGACAGTAGGAAGTAGATCATACATAGTTTAAGGATCCTGTTAAAGATATTCGGAATTCAACCATTGTGTGAAACAAGAATATTAACTGAAATTGTGCAAAAGAATACTGATCTGGTTGATACTCCAAATCTACTCTTTTTTTCATTAATACTGATATACAATCATTGACATTAGACATTTGTGGATTAAGAATACAGTAGTACATTGTAGGTAAACTACTAGTCGCAATGTGTAAATCATACAGGTTAGAGCCAGTTTTTTTTTAATTGACAACAAGGACAGAGGCTTTAGCAATAGTTGCTGACAGTATTACTTTAACTAACCTTTGTTAGTGTGCCTTATTGAATGCTCAGATGATCCAAAGATTGATCCAAAAGATCTAACCTAGATTGAGTTGATTTTATATATATATAATATATATATATATATATATATATATAATAAATATATACTATATATATATTATATATATATATATATATTATTAATATATATATAATATATATATATATATATATAAAACAAAACAAAAAAAAACGTCCTCCCCAGGAAGGTCATACAACCTGTCAGTGGGATCGAGCAAAGGTCATAAGATTTAAGTATATAGAGACAGTAAGAAGACAATGGGCCTCTCGAGACTCTTCCAATCAACCCACTAACCAAAACTAAACTGCTCATGCATCCACAAAGCACCTTAGGGATTGTCAAATTACTTGTAACTAAAAATCTACCAATTTGGCTTAGTCAAAATATGAATAATATATATATTATATTATATATATATATATATATATATAATATTATTTATATATATATATATATATATATATTTATATATATATATATATATATGTATTTATAGGTTACATGAATTGTAGGATGTACCGATACCAGAAAAGAGGCGATACCGATACTGAATACTCATTTTTTTAGAGTGCTGATTTACCGATACCGATAACTTATATTCAATATAATAAATACACAGTAATGAAGATATAACTTTGGTACTGCTAGGCAACTCAAGATTACATTCCCTGTACAACATAACTTAGTCATTATATTCTCATATTTGGTTGCTCAAGTATATATATTTAATTTTAATAAATTAAATGTATCTTAAGGAATAATAAATGCAAATATCATATTAATAACTTTTTTGTTTGTGTTTATTCAAAAATATTCCATTTCCATTTTTTAGTAAGTATTAACAAGGTTTAGCTACTATCTTTTATGATTTAACATGATAACAATTTACAAGAAGATTCTATAACTAGCTTACAATATAAAGATACCAATATATTGAAAAGATATAATTAGACCTCAATAATCAGCTTGAAAAGATAAATTAAAAAACGCTATTACTCAAACATGACAATAAAATACTCCTTTAGATAAAGATAGATATCATTCATACTCAAATTCAAAATTCACAAATTGTGATGCAAAAACATTAAGCTTCCACTAGTATCTGGCAAGAGCCTGTTCCTTTTTGGGGTGTTAATTCCTACCTACATATTAAATACGCTCGCTCTCGGACTGATGAAAAGGAGGTGCTGTGATATTATTGCCTGCAAGCACTGAATAATAATGAAAACCTTGGGCATTTTTCATGCACCCGCCTAAAAGGAGAATTCTCTTCCGTAGAGCGCACTTCCATGTTTCGTAGAGCCTTCATCTTCCCTTTTCACAGATTGCAATATTGAAATTAATCTTGGCTCCTTGAGCACTGTCTCTTCGTTTGTACCATGAGGTCCCTTGTGTGATTTCCTTGAAGAGTGAGCTGAGGATGTCAATGCAATTTCGGCCATGAACTTATCAAAGTCTAACATCCAAATCCTCATATTCAGTAGGTTTATTTGCTGAAAAGCCACCATCGTCAATATCAGTGTTGTTGCCAGGGGTTGGCAGAGTAAGGCGGCTTCCATTCTGTGAATCTTTTTTTTATTTTTTGTCAAGCAAGCAAGCTCCTCGGTTGTGCTATTTAAATGCATTCTAGAAGTGTTCACTCAGGAGAGTTGCCATTCTTGTGGGGTTTCAGCTAGCTTAATGATTTTCTTATTAAAACGAACCTTTTACTTTATTTATTTTTTTACAGTTGTCACCGCCACTCAAGGGGAACCCTATTCAAGGTGGGGGTGTGTGAACGCCTCCAAAAAAATTCATCTAACACATTACACAGATGAGCACAGACGCAGGCTTTAAAGTGAGGGACGATTAAATTTAGTAGAAATTACAGATGATGAAAAGATATCCACAGAAACGGTGGCAGGAAAGAAGGAAAGAAGGCAGCAAACTAGTCTGGAGTTACTAATATCAACACAAAACTCAGTGCTGACACAGCACCCCTTGTGCTACGAGGGCGTCGTAAAGGTGGTGCTACGCGAGTGGAAGTTCCCTCGAGCACTTGCCACTACAGTACCTATAGAAAAGGGATAAACACCAACATCGCGCCGCAAATATAGAGGGTCAAGTTGAGCAGAAAGTAGAGGACAATTTTAGCTTTTTGCTTGTGACTCGATCCTATCAAAAAACCGGGTGACACCAAACCCTCCCAGATATGAGAGCAGTACTCCATACAAAGGCCGGATGAGACCCTTGTATAGGTGAGTAACTGAGAAGAGGAAAAAAAAAAGTCTTGCACGTCTAAACAGAATCCTAGTTTCTTTGAGGCCACCCTAGCAACCGTTGTTATGTGAGGTTTTCAATACAATTTTTTGTTTATGTTAGGCAAGGATGTTTATATTATGTCAACAGAGAGACAAGAGATACCGTTTGAAAGAGATAGGAAAGTCCTAGGATGTCCTTTTTAGTAGCAGGGAGATTGAAGTTGGGTTTTAAAAATTAAAATTTCACAGCTTTGAGCAACGACCCAACCCTGAAATTCTATTCAGATCATCGAGAATAGAATCAGAAAGATTAAGACGATAGGCAATTCTTGAGTAAAAGAGGGAGCAGAATTGAAAATGAGTTGAAGAATGAAGTCGCTGTCTAGGGTTAGCGAAAAGATTTTAACTAAGAAGCTCATACCAAACTTTTGAAAGAAAGGGAGCAGCTAATTTTAGAAAATGAAGATAAAAAGGGATTAAGTAAAAATATTTTGTTTTTGTTTTCGTTTCTTTTTCTTTCAATGATTTGTGGAAGATCTTACAATGGTCTGAACAATATATATTATAAATCTTTTAGCAAATAATCACCTATTTGATCATTTTTTTGGGATTCTTTCTCTTACGTGGTGAAAATCCTGAGTTTGTGTTGAAAAATTTTATGGGTTTTCAATATTGTTATTATAATAATTCTGAATTTTGATATTCATAATATTTTGATTGTGGCTTCATAATGTTTTCTTACTCTGTTTCAGCTTTTAGTAATATTTTATTATAATTATTTAATCAGGAATTTAGAAATGCCACGATGCAAAAAGTCGTGTGCCTGTACTTTTTAAGGAAATAAAAGTTGCAAAGGCTACGCATTAAAATATAACTTTTGTTGTGTAGATGTTGCCAAAAACTGTCATTTATTGCTCTAATCTGGAACTAGAAATTTCTGAAAATTTTGGACAACTGAGAGAAGATGATTATGCTAAGGCAGCTAAGGCTTAAAGAGTCCTGTTACTGCCCATGCTCCTTCACCACTGTCATTCTCACACAATACTTATGACGACTGAGATATCAAGACTTATCAGTTATATCAAAATTAAATGTGGCTGATTACGCTGATGAGCCCAGCTGATAATGAGCTTGACAGTATCAGTACTCAGTAGTGACTGGGGTTTGGGGTAGGGACTAGTGATTAGTGAATCAAAAATTGACTATGTCAAAGCCAAATATTTAATTTAGTCATTCACTCAGCCTCCTTCCATTTACAATCTTGATATAATTTTAATATTTCAATATTTTTATTTATATTCATTTGCAATCCCTTAGAGTTCACTTTTGAGTTTTGGCATTCAGACTCATTCTATATAAATATAATATTACATTAATATTTAAAAGTAATATATAAATATGAATTATTAGATACAAACAAATGTAAAATACCTAGTTAAATTAGTAAGTAGAAGGCTACAAACAGCAAGTCTGCAGGCTACAAAACCTACTGTAAGATCTTGTAACGAAACAATTTTGATAAATACAAGAGAAAGGG
>JABUQX010067660.1:7500-17500 GCA_015478945.1 Trachelipus rathkii
ATATATATAATATTATATATAATATATATATATATATATATATATATATATATATATATATATAATAACGTATATAATTATATAGTATTATATATATATACAGTATATATTATATATATATAATATATATATAATATTATTATATAATAATATATATATATATAATATAATATATATATATATTATATATAGATATATATATATTATACTATATATATATATATATAATATATATATACATTATATATTGGAAATTTTAATTTCTTATATATAACATGTAATGGGTTTTATTTTCGCGTTATACAGTGTGTTGGCAAGAAATAAAATATTATATATTGATGATGTTAAAAACTATATCATTAATGTTTCAATCACAATGACATAAAATTTTTATTCCTGAGAGGAACCGGAGTTGATGGAAAATTTTATGTCAACTTGATATATTTTTTTTCTCTGATGGCAGGGTGTTTAAAAGGAAGATGTTTGAAAGTAAACGTAGATAAGATTAAAGTTATGGTTGTGAGTGAGGACAGTTCTCGGTGTGAAATTATGTTAGATGGTGAGCAACTGGAACAAGTGTCTAAAATTTAACTTTTAGATATATTTAAATGAAAAGCGGAACAAAGTGTACTGCGAGTGTATTAGGAAATTTTAAGTGGCTGAAAGGTCACTGGTGCAATTAAATCTTTGGTGAATGTAAACGGACTGAATCTTTGAGTGCGCTAGGTCTTACATACGTATGTTTTTAATAATAATGCTGAATGTTTGAAAAATTAATATACACAAAAACCAGTGGCTTACCTTGAAGATTATAATTGGTAGGCATTTATATAACTATATATATAATTATATATTAATATAATATATAAAATATATATATATATATATATAATATATATATATATATAATATATATATATATACTATAATATATACTATATATATATATAAGAGTGAATATATATATATATATATAGGAATGAATTTTTTGTGGCCAGTACTCATATCTCAAAAACACAATAGCTACAGCGAAAAGAATACATTGCTGGAATCCTGGCAAATTTATGCGGAAACCTGTAAAAAAAAAAAAAAAAAAAAAAAAAAAAAAAAACAAAAAAAAAAAAAAAACATATCTCCATAAAACGACAAAAGCTACAGCGAAATGGAATACATTTTTTGAATCTTTTAAAATTTTAGTTAAGAAAATGTAAAAAATAAATAAATAAATAAAATAAAATTATTAGCTTTTTATTAGGAGCAGACATTAGTATAATATATATATATATATATATATATATATATATATATATATATATATAATATATATATATATATATAATAATTATAATATATATATATATATATATATATATACTATATATATATATATATTATTTGTTAAAGTATTACACGCCCCCAAAATTTTTTTTGTTTTAGGGGGGGGGGCCTCGAGCAGACGGGAAACCACAGGGGGGACGTTCCATACCGTAGAGAGGGCGGAGAACCCCGCGACACCCAAATACCATAGAGCGGGGGTTCGGAGACCCTCCCCGGAGGGGAATTAATCTGACCCCGTGTTCCCCGAAGGCAGAGACCCCGAACTCCTTCCATCGCTGCGTATACCCTTGGTCGTACTTCTTTAGTAAAAAAAAAAAGCTAAAATTTAATAGAAAGTCTATTTATTTTAACGAGAACCAATAAAAGGTCTCTTAAATAGGCCTACTAATCATATTACTATAATATTAACTCAATAATTTTTGGTTTTTTTTTTTTTTTTTGTTTACATTTCCATCTAAAATTTTACCAGATTCAAAATGTATCTTTTTCGCTCTGTAGCTATTGTAGTGTTTGAGATTTTTTTTTTTTTTTTTTTTGATTAACATTTTCCGCACTAAAATGATACCAGGATTCCAAATGTATTCCTATTTGCTGTAGCTATTGTAGTTTTTGAGATATGGTTTTGGCCACAAAGTAAATCTATGCCATTATATATATGTAGAACAAATTTCTTAAATCGACTATCGTATTTCTGTAGTAATAAAAGAAGCTCAATGTAGTTGCCTTTATTCAAAGAAGACGAACTTTCATCATGCCCTCTGAAAGGTAGCTCTTGCTTAGCAAGAAAAATAACAGAATCAATTAGTCTCTTTACTATTTGCCGATTTTCGGCGACTTCTTCATTATGTTTCTTTATGTTTAATATATGAGAATGACTCAAAGCCTGATCTATGTTATATTTACCAAATAAGCCTAATTAACTTTAAAGTACATTCCAAATGATTCTTTGAGGACTCATGTTTCTTACATGCTTTACCTAAGTTTTTTAAATCAAAATAACCCACTTTACCCAACACATCATTCCCACATGAATTGCTAAATAATAAGCATGGCCAACAATAAAGTTTATGTCTTATCGGACAACCTGTAAGCCAATGCATTTTTTTAAACCAATCAAGAGGAAAACTTCGCAGAACATTATTGCCTTTGGATGTTATTTGGAAATTAAGAAATGTAGGCCTTCCAGATTTTTTAAAATTAAGTTGTTGTTTCTTAGATAAGCTTTTAAAGCTATTTTTCAATATAAAATCTACACTTGCTTCCATTATGCACTATTTTAATTATTTTAATTATATAAAGGTAAATATCACTTAAGTAATGTAATAAAGAATTTTTATTTTATAACCAAACAATTTACAAAATGCAAGGATTTCAAACTAAAAAAATTATTTTCCATGCTTTTGTCACAGTAGAGAAAACCGCTTATCCCATATATTATATATATATATATATATATATATACCATCGTCTGCCATCTTCGTGGTATAAAATTTTCAGCTCTAGGATCACCAATTATATAGTTGCCGGTTCTGGTTATATTATTATCAGTTATATGGTCACCACTCGATATGATATTCTATTATCTGGTATGACAACTATATAGCGACGGAGGATGATCAGCAATTCTGTAGAACTGGCTATAGGATGGGAATGCAATAATTATCGGTTATCTCTTTAACTTCACTACCTATAACCAGTATTTGGATGTTAAGCCGCCTTTTTGCGAGTAACGTTTGGGCTAAGGCTGTGTATGCAGCGGTGTCAGTCTGCTCGACCTCAGGATAAGCCGTCGACTGGTTCGGATGAAGTCCGGCTAAGGCAAAGGCGGTGGTAGGCTGATCTGCACGAGCTCGTTGGTAAATCGTTGGCTAAACAGGAGGCTGGGTGTTCTTCTGGCCAACTCTGGGACAATCTGGAAGGGACAGAGAGTATTTTATACTCTCTGTAATTATCTCTATGACAGGTAACCTCAGCGGTTACCTGCGAAATTATCTCTTTAGTAGTTAAACTACTTTTTAGGTGGTAGACGAACTGGAGAATCTCGGAGGTCAGGTGAAAGCACCATCCACGGAGACCATCCACCGACAGGAGAAACTCTTGAAGATCTTCCAAAGGGTTCTTGGTAACCCTGAGGAGGTTCCTAAGCCTCTTGGTAGGCTCAGAGAGAGAGGGAGAGAGAGACGTAGGGCCAGTCGGAGATCTTGTAATCCAACTCCGGGGGAGAGACGAGGCAGCCCAACTTCTAGTAGAGAGACGAGGGAGTCCAACTTCTTGCAGAGCTTCTTCTTCTTGGCTTCGTAGGTCGGATCTGATATTTCCGCTATTTGTTCTATATTAGCAAATTATCTCTGTAGTGGTAGCAAAGCGCTACGAATTATTTCTTTTAAAGGCTAATAAGACAAAAAGCAGAAATCCAGATTATTTATTTTTAACGAGAAAGTCGTACAAAGTTATAATAAAAAAAGTTACATATATAATAATCAAGTTTTTATACAAATATTATTAATATTTACATTTGACCAATTTATAACTTTTATTTTTATTTTTATTATAATATTTTATATACATTTAAAAAAAATTATATTTTATGGTCTAACTTTTCTAAAAATGGATTTTTGTAAATATAATAAAATGAAACATTGCCGAAGCTTTCGCTAGATGGCGTTTGCCTTCACATTCTGAACATAATATAAACACAAGATGGAGTTTATTGTTAAAAGTTCATTATTATTGCTTAAAACTAAGTTTTTATAAAATATATATATTTTTATCAAATATTGATAATATTTATAATATAATATAACAAATGTAATATTTTTAATATACAATTTTTAATTATTAACATCTGAATAATGAAAATAAGTCATTTTTAAATTTAATAGACTTATTGATATTTCTGTTACTTTTTCTTTTATGGTTCATTCTGTAAGTATTTTCGTTTGGGGAAACTAACTTAAACACTTCACTATATATTTACTTCCCCACCAGAACACGGAGTGACTTCCATCCTGAAGCGGAACCGGTGCTGAGGGGAACACTTAAAGAAAGGGACTGAGTGGATTCTATCCTGAATCGGACTCTATTAGGAAATGTGTATTTCTTTTTTTTATATATTTGATAAAATCACTAAAAGGGGCACTGAGTGGCTTCTATCCTGAAGCGGACTCTACGGGGAGGGTTTCGTCTAGTAAGGGGGGCACTTGGAAGAATAGGGACAGTAGGAATCCTTAGGACATCAGCAACGTCAGGGACATCAGGAACATCGGCGGCGTCAGCGACATCAGGATCATCAGGGTCTTCAGAGACATCAGGGACATCACGATCATCAGGGACATCACGATCATCAGGGACATCAGGATCGTCAGGATCATCAGGGACATCAAGATCATCAGGTACATCAGGATCATCAGGGACATCGGGATCATCAGGGAAACCAGAGACAGTAGGATCATCAGGGACATCAGAGACATCAGGATCATCAGGGACATCAGGAATCGTTGACGTTACCGTTTCCATAAAAGCAGGTTTTAAACGGCTAATTGAGACTACTGTAGTTTGACCATTCCTGAGTTCTATCTTGAAACAATGTGGCATTCGTTGAAGGACTTTGAAAGGACCACTATAGGGAGCTTCTAAGGGTTTTCTGATCCTATCAGTCCTTAGGAAGACATGAGAACAGGTCTTGAGTGCCTCCGGAATATATGAAGAATTGTTGAAGGAGTGAAAAGTAGGAAGGTCTCTAAAGTCCAATTCTTTCATGTGGGCGATAAATTTCTTCATAAAAGAATCCATTTCTTGTTTGTTGTTAGGAGAAGATTGAAGAATGTCCATAGGACAAAGTGGAGTTTTTCCAGTTACTGCTTCAAAGGCGGAATAACCGGAATCGTTTGGAATGCATCTGAGACCAAGTAGAGTGATGGGTAAAGACAGAAGCCAGTTTTCTTTACGTGCCATCAAGGCAGTCTTGAGAGATCGGTGAAACCTCTCTATCTGGGAATTTGTTTGTGGGTGGTACGAGGTTGTTCGAAGACGATGGAAACCAATCATATGTGACAACTCACTGAAGAACTCGCTTTCGAATTGAGGACCTCTGTCAGAAATCACATAGAGAGGAACACCGAATCTGGATATCCACTGCATAAAAGCATAGGCAACAGATTTTGCTGTAGTGTTTGTAATTGGGAAGGCTTCAGCCCATTTTGTGTTTCGGTCGATGCAGGTAAGTAGATAGCGAAAAACTGGAGAAGAAGATCCACAAAATGCTGAAGGTGAAAAAGGACCCACTATATCTATATGAACTGTTTCGAATCTTGAAGAAGGAATTTCTAATGGAGTGACCGTTGGTTTGGTGTGACGATGGACTTTAGACAGCTGGCACTGCTCACAAGTGCGTACAAAAAGCCTAATGTCACGATCCATACAAGGCCAAAAATATCTTTTCTTGATCAGTCGTAAAGTACCTTTGATACCAGGATGGGACATTTGATGCAACGTATTAAATATTTGAAGGCGAGCTGGCTTCGGAAGAAATGGTCTGGGAAAAGAAGTAGAGGTATCGCACCATATCTTGAGGTTGTCCTGCAGGGGATAATTATGAAGACGATCATGATAGGTCTTGATTTCTTCATCTTTTTCTTGAAGGCGAGCTATTGCAGGCAAATCGACAGCGTCAACTGATACCGAATGAATCCGGGAAAAAGTGTCGGCCACCATATTGTCTGCTCCTCTGATATAACTTGCTGTAGAAATATATTCTGTTAGTACTGAGAGATGTCGCTGTTGACGATCACTTTTTGCAGGATTTTTGGAGTAGAAAGCGGAAACAAGAGGTTTGTGATCTGTGCAAAGGGTGACGACTCTTCCCTCTAACATGTGTTTAAAATGAAGGACAGCATAATATGCTGCCAAAAGTTCTCTGTCGAAAGCAGAATATCTTCTTTGGGGATCTGATAACTTCTTGCTGTAGAAGTCAATGGGAACAGGTTGACCATCAATCATCTGGTGTAATGCTGCTCCGATTGAAGTCTGACTGCTGTCAGTTACCAGTTGTAAATGTGAGACATTAGGTAAAGAGAAAGGGAGTGTTAGGGCATTTTGAAGAGCTTCCTTAGTATCTTGAAAAGCTGTCACTTCTTCTGGAGTCCATTCAAGAGATTTATCCTTGGGATGAAACTTGGCTTTTTCAGATAATGGGAAGACGATTTTGGCAAAATTAGGGATAAATCTTCTGTAGTATCCTAACATCCCAAGGTATCTTCGTAGGGATGCTGAATCGCACGGTAGAGGAAAACTTGAGATGGATTCTTTCTTTTCGTTGGGAGGACATAGGCCTTCTGAAGACACGGTGTAGCCGAGAAAATTGAGTGAAGATTGGTTAAATTCACATTTTTCTAAAGAGATTTTAAAACCATTTTCTTGGAGGAGTTTAAAAACTTGTTTCAGATGATTTTCATGTTCAGTTTTGGATGTAGAAAAAATGAGACAATCGTCTAAATAGGTAAACACGAAGGGAAGGTCTCTGAAGATGGCGTCCATTACTCTTTGAAATGTAGCTCCCGCATTCTTTAAACCAAAAGGCATAGATAAAAATTCGAAGAGACCAAACGGAGTGATGACTGCTGTTTTCTCTATATCTTCTGGTCTAATGGGGATTTGGTGATAAGCCTTTTGAAGGTCAATCTTGGAAAATATGGTAGAGTTATGCAGGCGTTGAGATAGGCTCTGAATGTGTGGAATGGGATACCTATCCTGTTTTGTTATGCTGTTAAGGGCTCTGAAATCCCCACAAGGTCTCCATGTTCCAGGTGTTTTCTTAGGCACGAGGTGTAAAGGAGACGCCCATGCAGATTTACTTGGCCTCACTATTCCACTTTTTAGAAGAATGTCAAATTCAGCTTTTGCCGCCTTTAACTTGTCGTCAGGTAATCGGCGAGCTCTGGCAAAAACTGGGGTTGAATCACCAGTTTCTATAAAGTGTTTTGGTCCATTATCTTTAATTACTAGATTGTTGATGTCTATAGGTGAAATTAAGGACGGGAAATCTTGTAGGAGTGAAGTTATGTCTGTATTTTCACCTTGAAGTTGAGCGTGAAGAGATGGTACTTCCTCAGAGGTTATTTTCAATGGAGCTAGAAGAGTAGGATAAGTATCTTGCAATGTTCTTTGTCCACAGTCAATTAGGAGACCAAAATTGTAAAGAAAATCCATTCCAATAATAGGCATAGTAATTTCTGCTACTATAAATGTCCAGGTGAATTCTCTTCTTAATTTTGGTATACTGATATTTGCTACAACTTCCCCATGACACTTTATGGGCGAGCCATTGGCTGCGGAACAAGTGACGTTTGAAGGGTGCAGCGTCATGTTAGAGACCATGTTATATGGAAGGCTAGATATGCTGGCTCCGGTATCTAGTAAAAATTGGTGCATGGTGCCAAAAATCTGTACATCTATTGTTAACTGCGAAGTTGACACGGCACAAATATCAACTTGCTCTAGTAGTTTTCCGACGGAGTTGGGGATGCTGCTCTTGATGGAGGTCTAGAATTAGGTAAGATGTTAGTCGCGTTTTGTTTGGCCATGTACACCATGGTTTACAGCTTTTAGAGCGTGGTCCATAATAAATGTGACCTCTACACACCATTGGGCGTTGATTTTCGTGGAATGGTGCCAGGCCAAAAGTAGTGGTTGGTCTTGATCTTGATGCGGCAGGGGCAATGGCGTTGGCAGTGGATGATACAGCCATGACAGGAGCTTGTGGGCTTAATAACAAGATGTCATTAGCTAAATCTCCCAACTGTTGAAGTGTGAGAGTAGAATGGGCGGCTAAAGCTGTGCGAATGTGACTCGGTAGAGTTTTCAAAAATTGCACTCTGACCAAGTCCTCTCCTATATTTAATTTCTCTGCCTGCCGAATCATATCCTGTAGATATATAGATGGTTTGCCACTGTAGACCTTTTTGGAAAGTAGATCATTATAAAGCTCCACCTTAGATTTTTCGTAAGTATTTATGACTGCCGTTTTGAAACGGTCATAATCTTCTGCATCAAGTTCGGCTTGGGATATTCTATCCAAAACTTCAGGTGGAATTTGCGACATAACATGAAAGTACTTAGTTCGTGAGGACCTTATGTTAGCGAGATGAAATTGTGCTTCCATGACACGAAACCATGTCGGGACTGAAGATTCCGAAAAAGTTGGTGGTTTAATTTTCATTGTTGAAATGGATTCTGCCTCTCTTTGATTGTTATCCTGTCCTTGTTCGTCTGCCATCTTCGTGGTATCAAATTTTCAGCTCTAGGATCACCAATTATATAGTTGCCGGTTCTGGTTATATTATTATCAGTTATATGGTCACCACTCGATATGATATTCTATTATCTGGTATGACAACTATATAGCGACGGAGGATGATCAGCAATTCTGTAGAACTGGCTATAGGATGGGAATGCAATAATTATCGGTTATCTCTTTAACTTCACTACCTATAACCAGTATTTGGATGTTAAGCCGCCTTTTTGCGAGTAACGTTTGGCTAAGGCTGTGTATGCAGCGGTGTCAGTTTGCTCGACCTCAGGATAAGCCGTCGACTGTTTCGGATGAAGTCCGGCTAAGGCAAAGGCGGTGGTAGGCTGATCTGCACGAACTTGTTGGTAAATCGTTGGCTAAACAGGAGGCTGGGTGTTCTTCTGGCCAACCGTGGGACAATCTGGAAGGGACAGAGAGTATTTTATACTCTCTGTAATTATCTCTATGACAGGTAACCTCAGCGGTTACCTGCGAAATTATCTCTTTAGTAGTTAAACTACTTTTTAGGTGGTAGACGAACTGGAGAATCTCGGAGGTCAGGTGAAAGCACCATCCACGGAGACCATCCACCGACAGGAGAAACTCTTGAAGATCTTCCAAAGGGTTCTTGGTAACCCTGAGGAGGTTCCTAAGCCTCTTGGTAGGCTCAGAGAGAGGGAGAGACGTAGGGCCTGTCGGAGATCTTGTAGTCCAACTCCAGGGGAGAGACGAGGCAGCCCAACTTCTAGTAGAGAGACGAGGGAGTCCAACTTCTTGCAGAGCTTCTTCTTCTTGGCTTCGTAGGTCGGATCTGATATTTCCGCTTATTGTTCTATATTAGCAAATTATCTCTGTAGTTGTAGCAAAGCGCTACGAATATTTCTTTTAACAGGCTAATAATTGACAAAAAACAAATCCAGATATTTATTTTTAACGCAAAAAGCTCGCTAACAAAGTATATAATAAAAAAAGTTACAATATATAATAATCAAGTTTTTATACAAATAATTTATTAATATTTACATTTGACCAATTAATAACTTTATTATTATTATTTTATATAATATTTTATATACATTTAAAAAAAAAATATATTTTATGTATTTTTTTTCTAAAAATGGATTTTTGTAAATATAATAAAATGAAACATTGCCGAAGCTTTCGCTAGATGGCGTTTGCCTTCACATTCTGAAACATAATATAAACACAAGTTGGAGTTTATTGTTAAAAGTTCATTATTATCGCTTAAAAACTACGTTTTTATAAACTATATATAAATTTATAAATATTTGATAATATTTATTAATATATATAACAAAAATGTAATATTTATATACAATTTTTAATTAATAACATCTGAATAATGAAAATAAG
>JABUQX010067660.1:25000-32500 GCA_015478945.1 Trachelipus rathkii
TGAACCATTCTCCGTTTTTAATTCCTCTAAGTGCTTTTAATAAATCAATCTTATTCGTTTATATAATAAATTAATCTTTTTCGTTTATAAAAAAAAAACAAAAAAAAACCGTACCACAATAACCTTAAATAATGTTTTTTATCGATTAGTGTCCTATGTTTTAACTTTTTAATTAAGCCATTCTCCGATCTTAAGTTCTCTAAGTGTTTTATAAACTAATAACTTTAATGAAACCATTCTCCGTTTTTAACATAAAAAGCATAAAATGTTTTTAATAAATCAATCTCTCTCGCTGGATTACCACTAATTTACAAAAGGAAAAAGGAAACACATCTTAATACTTAATGAACTAAAATATCCATTACGGCCAGGCTGTCCACCAATAGTTAGTTTAAAAACCCAGCGTTGTCTCAACAGGGGGGTCGCGACCCCCAAGGGCGGCGAGCGGATAAACGGTGGGTCGCGGTGGGTCACAAAAAATAGAATATTTGTAATCAAATGTTACGCAGTTGTTATTTATAAAAAGTTAATTAATACTTAAAAAATAAAAATTATAATACTAATAAAAGCGAAAAGCATCTTTTATTAACTAATAATAGATACCAAGATATATATATATATATATAATAATAATATATATATTATTTATTATATTATATAATATATATATATATTAGTATAATATTGGGGTAATTATTGGGTCGCGAGGTTACTAACTTTATGTTTGACTTTCGGGGGGTCGCGAGACTTAGAAGGTTGAGAAACGCTGATTTAAACAATACACGTTCAAGTGGTTAATAACTATTTATATATATATATATATATATATAATAGATAAATATATATAACATATTATATATATAATATAATATAACTAAATCAATCTAATTAGGTATATATATATTATAGTTATATATATATTCACATTAGTATATATATATATATATATATTATTATAATATATTAGATATATATATAATATATATATATATTATATATATTAAATATAATATAATATAATATATATATATATATATATATATATATATATAGGGTAAATAAACTAAATATTAGCTAGACGTTATTTCAATTCTTTATTTCTTTTTACTTTTTAGCTAATGCAGAGTAATGCTTCCATTTTAAAACTAGTTTAAAATATTCTTTTTCAATTAATCAGGTCATAGCACCAGTCGGCGTTGCACGGAATCAAATCCAGGGGAGAAGCAGTGCTACTGGGCTGCCTGATCCTCCCTTCAATTGTGACCAAAAAAACTGATTGATTGAAGACCATGACAATTCCCATTCTGCCGACCCTCTGGTCAAATACCCCTTTCTGAACCATAGACAAGAGTTCTCCAGCACCCTTGAAGATGAGTACCATTCTGGCCACTGCCTCTATCCCAGGTTTTGGCCTGATGTGGATGAGGGCTTTGAAGAAACGAATGCCAGAAAGGCAGAGGTCAGGGCCCTGATGGAGAAGTAAGTGGAAGAGTTGATTGCGGCCGTTATCGAACTCGAGAACGCCAACAATACCAGCAGCAGCGAGGGAAAGGACATAGAAGAGAAGGACTACTACTCAAGCATATGTGATGCTGATGATTACAACTGAACTAACTCAGGTCAACGTCATCAAAGATCATCAAAGGAGTAAAAGCTGCTCTCGGATTCTAAATAATGTGGTTGCATTCGAAATCGAAGACCAGCCTGTCAGACCTAAGCTTGTAAACAATTGGAGTGAGGTACTCATTGATCTCTTTAAAGGTACAAATACTGCAATGGCCGTCTAGCGCTGGCGGTTTAGCGTTGTTCTCTGGCAAGATATCTACAGACCAAGAGGAATTCTTCTGTCAGTATAAAACTTTAATATGCTCATGTTTAGTGAAAGGGAACATACAAATACTGAAGAAGGCCAGAACCTAGTATTTATATTTCTATATTGATAAATTGTAATTAACTAATTCTTTGATTTCATTTCAAATCCCTTATTAACCTTTATCTTTGGCTTTTTACAATACATTTAGAATTCTATAACAATTCAGAGCATAAATTAGAAAATAAAATTTTATTTATAAAAAAAAACACCGAGAAGCAAAGGGAAAAAAAATTAAATTATTTAAATAGATATCCAAAGTTTTACAGTTATATAAATAGCAACATTCCCATATTTTCTGTGTACGTGTCGGTAAAGAAAACGGAAAAAATTTTATATTATAATCTATAAATTAGGTGAAAAGAAGAAAGTAATAAATTTTATTTTTTAACATTTTCCTTAAAAACCAAGAGTCGTGTTTTTTTTAAACTTTATTGTATAATAATATTTGAAATACAATGAAAATTTGGCATTTATCGATTGTATCGTTATCGCCTTTCGGCGATATTTTTATCACGAGTTATCGAATATCGGTTATCGATGATAAGGTTTTCGTTATCGGTTATCGCGATAACATTTTTCATTTTTCGGGTTATCGTGCCTGCACCTATGCATATAATAATATAAATATAAATTATATATATATATATATATATATGATATATATATAAATATATATATAATATATATAATTATATATATATATATATTAAATTATATATATAGTATTTTATATATATATTATATATATATATATAATATATAATTATATATAATATACTATATATATTATTCTAAATATATATATAATATATAATAAAAATAGATATATAGAACATACAGATTATCTATTAATTATAAAATAAATATATTTATTTTATATATATATAAAATTATTGTTATAAATATATATATATATATATATATATATAATTATATATATTATACCATATATATTATATATATATATATATATATATTATAGAATATAGTATATATATATAGTCAGCCTCCAGAAAGCAACATGCACAAAAATAAAAAAAACAGGAAAAAAATAAAATTTATTAATCAGGAGACATTTAAAGAAATGTAATTAAAAATAAATAAAAATCCAATAACTCCATTTGAAAATTTAAAAAATAGTTTAAAAATGTAAATTAAATTCATAATAAATATCATTTTTGCATCTTTATAGGCAAAATTGTACAATGTTGATTTTTTTTCTTTTTTCACTAAAGAATATCCCACAGAACAATGGATAGAGTCGGGGTTTCTGGCCTACCGGGGACGACGGGGGGGACTTTCGTCCACCAAAATCTGTCCCTCCGCGGCTCGAACCCCCCTATAAAAGATATAAACATTTTTCTAAAAAGCGTATAAAAAAAAAACACTATAACAACAAAAGTAATAAGGAATTCAAGGTCAAGTAACACCGTAACGCTTGCAATATCTAAGATTATATTTATATTAAGTGATATTAAAAAAAAATTTTTTTTTAAAAAACGATGAATAACTTGCCCTAAATATCAAACATAAAATAGTTGTTACAATTTTAAGTTACATAACATAATTGCAAAGGAGCGCTGGCATATTATATATATATAATATATATATATATATATATAATATAAATATATATATAATATATATATATTATAATATAATATATATATATATATAAATTAAATAATTATATATATTATATTATAAAAAATATAAAAATAATATATATGTATTATATATATATATATTATATTTTAATAAAATATATAACTATTAAAATATATATATATATATAAAAAATATAGATATATATATATGACAAAAGTTACTAACAACCACAGCGGAACAGAAGGTCGATCAAAAAAACCTCATTTTTCACAGGTACAATCTATGGATATCATACAATCAGCATTTCTAAGGGCGAAATAAAAACTATTTAACCTGTTCTAATTAGGTTAGGTTAAGTTAGGTTACGGTTAGGTTAAAAATTACGGTGGTTTTTTAAGGTTAGGTTAGGTTTTTAAAATTTAAATAACATCTATTTATGTATCATAGAGGCTAATTGTGAAAAAAAGATCCGACCTGCCGTTCGTGTGGGCGTTAGGTAAATATATATATATAATATAATATATATAATATATATATATATATAAAAATATATAATATAAATAAATATAAATATATAAATATATATATATATATAATAAAACAGATAAGTATATATATATAAAAATAAAAATATAATATATATAATATATTATATATAAAAATATGTAAAAAATAAATAATAATATATATATAATATATATATATATATAAAATATTATATATTAGTTAATAAGGATTTTTGTTTTTTCTGTCAATCGCCTAAAAGACTGACAACGAACAGACCTTTTGGGCAGCTCATTAATCAAAACTTGCCGTGGTATAATAGAAAGATAAATTTATATATATAATATAATATAATATATATAGTATATATATATATAGGTATTATATATTATAATATATATATATTATAATATATTATATATATATATTATTATAATAATATATATTATATATAATATATATGATAATATATCAGCTAACAGAGACAAATGACGTCACGGCTTTTTCGTGTATTCAGGAAGGTACCTGGGTGTGTTTTAGCGTCTGTGCGTGCAGTAGGCACGCACACACACGGTGCATGCGTCACTATGCGACCCGCTGCCACCTAGGTCCTTTTCTGTGTACGTTGGTGCCACAGGCACCTACGTACGTGTACGCTGCGCGTCCATTACTAATGAAAGCGTCTTTGATGACACCTTTTTGCCGCCCTCTGTGACTGTTGGTCTTTGTGTGCATCGCCTGCTGTGACTGCTCCGGCTCTCCCCACACCCCCTCAACACCACCCACTCGCTGTAACTGCTCCGGCTCTCCCCACACCCCCTCAACACCACCCACTCGCTGTGACTGCTCTGCCTGGCGTCTGCTCTCCATGAGTGTCATTGAACAAGGTAGTCTTAGGGGTAGGTCTTTCCCACACTCTCGTCTGCTTTCCCCCACCCCCTTTCAATTGTCTGCTCTTGTCTTTCCCCCAACCCCCTTTCAGCTATCGGCCGCCCTATGTGACTCACGACTTTCCTCCTTTCCCTGTCCTCTGTTTTGCGTCATGTTTCAAAAGGGAAGCCGCCGCCGAAGCAAACTCTCGCCACTGGGACGGGTTGGCTACGTATTTACCGAGACATTATTTACCCGCTTAAGAGCGGTCGTTACCTCCCTTGAAAATTAGAAACGCCACATTATAAGTATTTTCAAACTTTTTAAATAAATTCTGCGTTTTTTACTTTAAAAAATAATGTATGCATGAAAGTGGTTTTGAACCGCAATCGCTGTGGAGCGAACTTCGGCTGTCGATGACGAAGGTCAAGGTCTTAATCCGCATGACCGATGAAGCTTCGGAATATTTGGGGCAAAAGTAAAATAAAAACAATTACTTTTGGAATTGTTTAAAAAAAATTATTATTATTATTATTATTATTATTATTATTATTATTATTATTATTATTATTATTATTTTTATTTGACATAATTTATCATATTTTAAATTAAGTTTTTTACTTCGAATATTATATATATATACTATATATATATATATAATTATATAATATATATTATATAAATAAAATACAATTACTAATATAAATATTATAATATATATATATATATATATAATATATATATATATATATATATATATATGATATATATATATATATATAATATATATATATATAACTATATATATAATATATAATATATATATATATTATACTATATATATATATATATATACTATAATATAATATATATAATTGAATTTAAACTTATTATTAATTATTATTATTTATGTATTTATTATTATTATTATAATTATTATAACTATTATGATTATATTATTATATATGGAATATAATGATTTAATTATAATTTCATATTTTGAAATATGAATTATTAACATTAGAATTTTTATGTCTGCCAACCATTATAATAAGAGAGTATTATCTATTATTATCATTATCATTACTATTATTATTATCATTATCTTTATCATTATCATTATCATTATCATTATCATTATCATTATCAGTATCAATTATCATTATTATATTATTATTATTATTATTATTATTATTTTAATTATTATTATTATATTTTATATTATATGTATATGTATTATAATTTTAAACTATAATTACTATTATTAAAGAGGTTGGAACATCCTGGCAACCTTCAGCAGCGCAATATTTTATATTTATATAATAATATATTATTTTTATATATATAATATATAGTATATAATATATATATACTATATATATATAATAATATATATATATAATATATATATATTATAAATATAGTATATATATATATATTATAATATATATATTTATATATTTATATATATATATAATATATATTATATATATCATATATATTATATATTTATATTATATATATATATATAATATAATAATAATATATATATATATATATTATATATATATATATATATATATATTATATATATATATATAGATATATTATAATATATAATAAAATATATATATATATAATATATATATAATATATAGTAATATATATATATATTATATATATATATATATATACTAATATATATATTATATATATATATATAATAATAATATATATATATATTATATTATATATTTTAATAATAAATATATATATAATATATATTATATATATATATATTACTTATATATATATATTATATATATATATTACATATATATATATAATATAAATAAATATAATATATTTATATATATATATATATATATATATATATATTAATAATATATAATATATTATATATATATATATCATATACTATATATATAATATATAATATATGTATATAAATATATATATAATAGTATATATATTATATTATATAATATATATATATAAAACATTGATAGGGGAAGTACACTTATGAGATCTGTGCGAAGAGAAATAAATATGTGTGTTTATCGAAAACATTCTCAAAACATAAAGAAAGCAAGAAATGACCGTGTATAGGTGGACGTGGGGAGGAAACAGAGATACACGAGAAATCAAATGATTGAATGAGATAAGGCAGCTAGCGTAAGAGGATGTTTTTGAAAATGTTGAATAGCTTACCCCAGATTTCATTAGATTTCAGACCATAGAAATGGTAATTAGGTAAACTGATTTGGAAAAAAAAGGAGAAAAACAAGGAAGATAACAAAAGAGAAGATATTGTTTGATATTGATATATATATATATATAATATACTATATATATATATATAAAATATATATATTATATAATATATTATATATAATATATATATATATATATAAGATATAATATCTATAAAAATATATATATATACTATATATATATATTGCCTCTACTCTTGAAAAGTGGGCGTCTCGTGTAATATATACTATATCTAATATTATATACTACTATAATATACATATATATACATATATAATTATATATATATATATATATCTAAAGCATATATAATATATGTATATATATAACTATTATATATATATTATATA
>JABUQX010067660.1:40000-47500 GCA_015478945.1 Trachelipus rathkii
TAAAAGTAATTGATTAGAGAGAGAGCATTTTAAGAGACCTTGTTATGGGTACTCGTTAAAATACAATAGACTTTCCTATTAAATTTTGCTTTTTTTTTTACCTAAAGATACCCCAAGGTATAACCCACCGATGGCAGGAAAGTCGGGGTCCTCTCGGCCTTCCCGGGGAATCACGGGGGTAGGACTAATTCCCACCCCTTACCGGGGAGGGTCTCCGAAACCCCCGCTCTTTGGTATTTGGTGTTTCGCGGGGGTTCCTGGGTTCCTCCGCGTTGGGGTGCCCTCCCCTTTAGGTGTTGTTGCGGGGTAATGGAATAAATGTGGCGCGCCTGCCCCTGTTGTTTTCCCTCGTGTCGCGTGTCTGATGGCCCCCTACGAATATTTTATGTAATTGTGCCTTATGTAGATAAGTCTTTTTTACACAATAAGTATAGTAATAATAGTTTTATATATATATATTTATATAATAATTACTATATATATATATATAATATATATATATTATATATATAGATATATATAATATATATTTATTTTTATATTTGATTGAGGTGGTTTGATGTTGGTATATATATTATTTAATTATGAGTTTGGTTTTATGATATTATGGTATATATATATGTCTATGTTTTTTGGTCCTCACACCTTGGTCTTCGGGTTTTCCCCCCTAAAAAAAAAAAAAAAAAAAAGAACCGAGCGCATTTTTTTTTTTTTTTTTTTTTTTTTTTTTTTTTTTTTGTTTGTTTTTTTGTTTTTTTTTTTTTTTTTATAAAACAGTTTTTTTCTCCTGAACTGGTGTCAAAATAGTTTACATGAGGACTTCTAAGTAAATATTGTATTTTCATTTTCGCTGGTAGTTCTTTTTGTATGTTGGTTTCCGAGGTTGATTGTTTTGTTTTTTTTTTTTTTTTTTTTTTTTTTTTTTTTTTTTCCTTCTTTTTGTATCAGTTTTCCTGTCTGGTAAGAATTTTTTTGCCGGAGGATGTCCTAGCAATGTGTTCCCTTGTTTGTCCCCGGGTGAGCGTGTGGTGTACGGTGTGTGTGTTTTTGTAATATTGGATGTGGCGTGCTTTATAGAGCTGCCATGTAATTAATAAGTATAATAATAATTGGGAATAATGAATAATAAGTGAAAATAGATAATGAATAATAATATATTGATATAAATAATAATAATAATAATGGAATAGTAATAAGTAATAGATGAGATATATTAATAAGTAATATTAATAACAGTGTAATTAATAAATTTATATTGTTGGGAATAATAATTGATTTATTTTAAATCACTATTATGAGACTGTGGTAAATTGTGTTTAATGGGTTTGTTCCGTTGTCTTCTAAAAGGTCTGAGTAGGCATGATTGAATTATATTTTGACAAAATGTTGTGCAGTCGCAACATCATATTTTTGTGACTAGGAATAATCTTAAATTGTTGATAAATATACGTTATGCATTTTCCATTCATTGTTAGAGTATATTTCTGTATTAGATCGAAAGACATAATTATATTCCATAAAGAATTTTAACTGATGTAACTTGACGTAGTTTTCTTCTTAAAATAAGTATTAAGGGAAAGTACGTCAGAAAAAAGAAATAGTTTTTGAAAACTTTGAACACCACACAGTTTTAGATATCCTTATTGTTTATATTTATTTTATTTTCATGTTCATTTCTTTATTTTATATAACTTTATTTAAGTGGTATTTATCAAAAAATAATAGTAGAACCTATATTATATAATAATATATATATATATATTATATATTATTTAATATTATTATATATATATTATATATATATTATAATAATATATAATAATATATTAATATTATATAATTATATAATATATATATATATATAGATATATCAATATATATTAATATTCTCTCACAATAATATAAATCAGGCAGAAAAATTTTTTATTGCCATTCCCGTTTTACTGCTTCGATTTGAAAGAATTGAAGAAAACCAGTAATCAACATGCAAAGAAAACACCATTAATAAATTATAATTTTTAAATATTTATGCATGGTTTTTTATGGTTTAAACCATTGGTTTTTTTTATGTTACGTGGTTAAACAGTTTTAGACCAATCCCACCTATATATATATATATATATATATATATATATATATATTATATATATATATATATATATATATAATCTAAAATTATATATATATATAATTATATATATATATATATATATATATATATATATAATATAGTATTAAACAAAACTAAAAAGTAAAAAAGAAATGAAAATTGCTGAATATATTTTTTGGGGGCTTCCACAGGACCTAAGCTTATAAAAAGTGAAGTAACTTTGCCATTATTTTAGTTTAAAATTTGATATTTATTTACGTAGTTTGTTAGAATGAATGTATACGCCATGGACATTTTTTTTATATTAGTTAAATTAATACCTAGAATTGGGATACTCACGATTGCCTGACGTTGCCACCCCAATGCACGGGCAGAACCGCCCCGACGGGACTCCCGCGGCGGCTCCCGGCTACAAATACCGGATGCCTAAAAATTGAGTAAATTTATGGTTGTCTTCTTTTTTCGTACACACCGAATAAGAGCGACAATCTAGAATAAAATTAAAAAAAATAAAAATTAGGTTCCGTTTTCGATATTGCCGCTAGTTTTATTTCAGTAAAAGAACTTCAAACCTATATAAATATAGTCCTAATTGTTTATTTAAAGATCCTATCTAGACCTTAAAATATACTTAATTCAAAACCATTACTAACCTAAAGCAAAAAACTTGAAATATCAACTAATTAAAGATTTCAAATTTTTAAAATTATAGGGGAGAGAGGAGAGAGTAGAGAGAGAGAGAGAGAGAGATGAGAGAAGAGAGAGAGGAGAGAGAAATGAGAGAGAGAGAGAGAGAGAGAGAGAGAGAGAGAGAGAGAGAGAGAGAGAGAGAGCGTAGTACCGACCCCCCATTGTGGCTCAAAAAGTCCCAGAGAGACGGACTTGAGATAGAGAGAGCGTAGTACCCCATTGTGCTCAACCCACGGACTTTTAGGATTAGGTGGCACATCCCTTTGCCTTCGTTGCCCTTTGGTTAGTCCTCGTAGTGTTACTCCTCAGAAAGTATTTTTTGCGTATTCTTGACTACACTGTAGCTCTCTAACTCCCGATATCCTTTCCCTTCTTTACATGTTCCTCATAGATTTACAAGTAAGTAATCGAACATTACCTTTAAAGGAGAAAAAAACAACAAAAATGGCTAAAGTTAAATCTGTTTCGGAGATGCTTGGAAGGGTAACATCCAAACAACACCCCTCTCCACTCCTTCTCCATCACAACTTGGGAGCTGCTTCCAGTGATGAAGTTAGTGCCGCCACGACTTCGATGCCGGCTCTCTGAGGTGAAAAGTCCTTTTCAGTAATTTCTATAAAATTTGCGGTCTTCTTTCAAATTTCCACTTTGTTGAACACCACGACTCTTCCTCTAAATCTCACCTTTTGTTCTTGACCGAAACTCAGGTGTTTGGGCACTCCAGCTGGAAATCCTACACTTTTCTTCTTATTTTATATTTCCTTAGTTTTCAACCAAAGGCGGTTGTTGTGAATCTCTTCGTATACTGCTTTGGAGTTTTCTAAATTTTCCCACCCTGTGGCTCAGGCTCTTTTGACAATCTAAAATTAAATTCATTTGTTCAGTTTATTTATCTCCTAACTTTACTAAGTGTCCTAAATTCTTCGACTATCTAAACTCCAAAATAGAACACATTCTTTCTCCTTCACTTTTCTCTGAAAATGATCCCCGTTTTCCCCCCATCACCCACCGTTTTCTGGGGAGGACCGCGATTTATCGAAAAATGATAAAAATAGGTGGAGGCCTTCCCCAAAAACAGTGGATGATGGAGGAAAACGGGGATCATTTTTGGATTCAGGAGGTTATTTTACATAAGAATCAGCAGGAATGATGTCAGGTCTAGAAAAAAAAAAAAAAGAGAGAGAGAGAGAGAAGAGAGAGAGAGAGAGAGAGAGAGAGAGAGAGAGAGAGATCCAAAAAATATACTAACTAAATTTTATGCTACAATTCTAAATACGAACATCCCCTGCGATCAGCAAAAGAAACATGCACGTAAAATAACTCTACACATGTGCGCTATATGATTATATTTATTTATTGATGCATTTAAATGTTTAATCCTTATATTTAAGTGAATGTGTTTTGAATCAAATACGCTTATATTCGTACGCACACTAAATGTGTGTTTGAATTAACATGTTTTATTCTAAATATTAAACTATCAAATATATACGCATGACATTCCAACGAATTTTTAAATGAAAATAAAAACAGACTAGATTTCAAACCGTGTCACTGAGTCGATTGCTCTGACTCCAAAGCAAGCACGAACCCTCGTAATTTTACATAAATTCACTTTATTATTATTTATGTAAATTTATAATGATTTTATTTATCTGTATAATTAAATTATGCACGATAAGAAAGCTCACAGTTTGGTGATCAATTAAATGTAATCTATTTTCATATACTAATTAACTAAAGAGGCAAGATGAACCGTTGATAAGAAAGGTTTCAGTTTTTATCAAACGTAAGTTTCAAACTCAAATTCTATACGTTCTCTATGATTACTTTAGACAGATGGATTGCTCTCCGAAATAAAATTTTAATCAAAACAATCTTTCCTCGATTATCTAGTGGGTTTTCTCGATACAATCGATATTCCGATATTTCTATAATAAGTTGCGATAATTATCGATTATTAACAGTTTACTCTCTCTCTCTCTCTCTCTCTCTCTCTCTCTCTCTCTCTCTCTCTCTCTTCTCTCTCTCTCTATATATATTATATATATATATATAATATATAATATATATATATATATATATTATATATTTACATAAAACATTTGTTATAATCTGTATATAATAACAAAATATCTCTAATACATTATATATTTTTGTTTGCTAATATATATATATAATATATATTATATATATATATATATTTTCTATATATATCTATTTTTATCTTTTTTCTCTCTCTCTCTCTCTCTCTCTCTCTCTCTCTCTCTCTCTCTCTCTCTCTCTCTCTCTCTCTCTCTCTCTCTCTTTTCGGCGATTTCAGATGGATATTTTTTTTATTATTATTTTTTTTTTTTTTTTTAGATTTTGGTCATTCGCTTTCTTCACTCCATCTGGTCATATATATATATATTATATATAATATATATATATATATTATATATATATATAATATATATATATATATATATATATATATTAATATATATATATATATATATATATATATATATTTATATTATATATATATAAAATATATAATATGTAACTATATATATAATATATATATATATATATATTAATATATATATATATATATATAATATATATAAATATATATATATATAATATATATATAATATATTATATATATATATATATATATATATAATATTTATCATTTATATTTTTTATATATGATGTTATTGTAGTTTTTATATATATATATATATATATATATATATATATATATATATATATATATATATATATATATATATATATATATATATATATATATAAATTTTTTTATATATATATATATATTAAATAGCAAAAATATTAGAGCAACGATACGGGTCGAACTGAAACCTAATTAAGTTTTTATTGAAAATTTATTACCAACAATTGAAACTTTGTTACTATTGATCGGCATAGAGTGTGCTAGTGGCTTATATAAATAAGTTCATTATTACCGATTCTAGCATTATCAATTCAGCGAATCAAAGTAACATTAATTTAATTTTTTTTTCCTTTTAGTATTAAAATACAAATGATATTTGAAAATTAATTAATACGTTTTTTGACCAGTGTGAGTTGATTTCAATTATTATTATTATTATTATTATTATTATTATTATTATTATTATTATTATTATTATTATTATTATTATTATTATTATTATTATTATTATTATTATCTCATTTAGCTCTTACTTTTCTAGCTCTATAAGCACTAGGTTTCCTACCCAATTACTTATCCTCCTGTGCCCCAATAATTTCACCCTCCTAATAGCTTTGACCCTTTTGACTCTCCTCAATTTCAATGGACGAAATGAACAATTTTCGTAACAACCTGAACAATGAAGTAAATCCTCTTCTCTTACCAACTGAGCTAAATGATTTGTATAAAGGCCGTGAATGCCTTAATTTTTTAAGTATCAACATAAGAAGCCTTCCAAAACACCATGAAGACCTATCTAACCTGCTTTCATCCCTTAGTGTTAAATTTCCTTGTATTGTCCTTACCGAGACCTTTCTAAAAAATTATAACAAAGACCTTTATGCCCTCTCGGGTTATGATATATTCCATGTTTGCCGTAATGAAAAAAAGGAGGAGGTGTCTCAGTGCTTATTAAAAAGTGTCTAAAAGCAAAAGAAATTTTCTCAGTCGTTAACTCTGACATCGAGGCTCTTGGCGTAACATTTAAAGAGGGATCTAAAACAATTAACTTATTAGGTGTTTATAGACCACCACAAGGGAGTAGGGTGAACTTTATACAAAAACTCGATGAACTATGCATTTCTACACTGATAAGTGGGATCTCTGTAATAGCTGGTGACTTTAACATTGACGTATCTAGCAGTAATATCAATTCTTGTGGAAAAAAATTGCTAATTGACACTATGACGTCAAACGGCTACCTAAACTATATTACAAAAATTACACGGCCAAATGAACACAATAACCCCACTATCATTGACCATATATGGTCAAATAATCGTGGCACAACTAAATCCTTTAGACTACACGCTGACCTCTCAGACCACTACCCATGCATCCTGACATTTGAATCTTCTACTGTTCCCCTAGTGCAACAGAAAATAGAATATAGGCTAATATCAGAAGACCGTAAACAAACATTTCTACGCCAAATAAAAAATACAGACTTCTCCTTTGCTCTCAACGATAATCTCTCATTAGATGAAAAATACAAAAATTTTAGCTCCCTTCTTTACGACACGTATGATAAAAACTTTCCAATAAAACACAAAACAATCTCAGAAAAGAGGTCAATGAATAAATGGCTGACTAAAGCATTACTAACCTCAATTAGACAAAAACACAACCTACATAAAAGTGCTAAGCTGGGGACTATACCAATGCATGTTTACACAGAATACTCCTCCACTCTTAAAAAACTAATAAGAAAATCCAAAGCTAGTTTCTTTGCTGATAAGTTCAACCAGACTCAATCCAACCCACGTTCGCAATGGAGCATCATTAACGACATTCTAAACCGACACAATAAACTAAAAACAAAAATAGAACAATTAAAAATAGGTGATGAAATAGTCACGAATAAGCAACGCATAGCCAATGAATTGAACTCCTACTTTACTACCGTAGGGGCAGCTTTAGCAGCCGAAGTTCCAGAAACAGAGAGGGTCTTTGCCGACTATTTAAGACCACACGAAGG
>JABUQX010067660.1:52500-59839 GCA_015478945.1 Trachelipus rathkii
AAAAGTTAACTTAAAAAAGGGTTATAAACATCTTAATTTCTGTTAATTAATAAATTATCATTTATTCATACAGTATATTGGATAGGCTAGTCATTCTATAAAATGTCAAGGAAATTGTTTCTTGAAATGACCAGGCAGGGAAGAGATAAACGAATTAAAAGGGAAATCGGAGCTGACGATATTCGTGATTTATCATGTGAGCCTGCAAAATTCATGCATTTACCAGTTCAGAATGTAATTTCCAAAGATTTAGATGATTATAATCGAATTGCTAATTACGAGAGAGTAGAAAGAGAATATACATATAATGATACAAATATTGGCCTAAATCACCTTGCTGTAAAAGCACAAGAGACCTCTGAGTTTAGTATTGTGGATCAAGTTATGAACATTGTGCCCTATGTTTATGAACCAAATTCTGATGATGACTGTGAGACAGCTCTGTCTGTTCATGACGCTGTTACAGATAGTTGGAGAAATACAGACAGGGAATCCATTGCCATATGTGAAAATGAAAATATTACTGAGAGTCTTAGAAATTGGGCAATTAGAAACCGTCTATCTCATGTGGCTTTAACAGAGATATTAGGTATTCTTAGGTCACATAAGTGTTTTGTTTTACCTTCTGATGCTAGAACTTTATTAAAAACTCCTGTTGATGTTGCTGTTCGAAGTGTTGAACCAGGACAGTATTCACATATTGGGTTAGAGTTTAATTTGAGGAAATTGTCTGAAAAAATTTTGGGCAATATAAATTCAGTTGAATTGTTGATTGGTATTGATGGAATACCATTATTTAAGAGTAGTTCCTATGAGTTTTGGCCTATTTTAGGTTCTGTTTATAATATTCCATCAATTCAATCAATTGTTTTTCCTATTGGTATTTATTGTGGAAAAGGTAAGCCTTATGACTGTTCTTCCTATCTCAAAGACTTTATAATGGAGGTAATTTCACTTGCTAATAATGGTTTGTGTATAAGTGGAAGAAAAATTAAAGTTTCCATTAAAGGTTTTATTTGTGATGCTCCAGCTAAAGCTTACATCTTAGGAATTAAAGGCCATACTGGTTATTCTTCTTGTACCAAATGTAAGCAGTCAGGAGTTTTTCTGCATAACCGAATGAGTTTCCCTCAGTTTGATGGATGTCTTAGAACTCACGAGGGTTTTTTATTACAGGAAGATGAAGATTTTCATAATTCTGATTCACCATTAACAGATATTCCTGGCTTGAATTTTATTACATGTTTTCCACTTGATTACATGCATCTTGTATGTCTTGGTGTGATGCGTACCCTTCTTTATTTGTGGTTATCGGGGCCAGTCCCATTAAAATTTCCTCATCGTGTTGTAGATTCTATTTCAAGTGAGCTTATTTCTCTTAGTGGTCATGTACCAATTGAATTCTGTAGGAAACCTCGTAGCTTAAGTGACATAAAAAGGTGGAAAGCCACGGAATTCCGTCTATTTCTACTGTATACTGGCCCAGTAGTTCTTTATGATACCCTTAAATCAGATTATCCCTTTATTTACAAGAATTTTTTGAGTCTTTCAATTTCTATGACTATTCTTTTAAGTCCGAAATACTGTCTTGAGTATCATCAGTATTCTAAAAAACTGTTAGAACATTTTGTCAAAACTTTTGGTAATTTATATGGGCAACACTATTTGACTCATAATTTTCATGGCCTCACACATATTGCAGATGATATTTTAAATTTTGGCTCCCTGGAAAATTGTAGTGCATTTCGTTTTGAAAATTTTCTTCAGTTTTTCAAAAAACATATCAAGAAAGGTGAAAAGCCCCTTCAACAAATAATTAAAAGACTTGGTGAAATTACCAAGTCAGATTTGTGGTTCTCTGGGCACCTTTCTTCACTTGACATCAGTTTTCCTCATTTTTCAAAACCTTATTCATGTGAATCAGTACTTCTGGATGGCTGTGATGTTTTGCAACAATATAAGTCTGTTAGGTTCCCATCTTTTGAAATTACTCTTTCAAGCCCTAATTCTTGTTGCTCCTTGAAGGATGGTAGCATTGTTCTGGTGTCAAATATTATTTTTTCTAATCATTCTCAGAGCATGGTTATAATTTATCGACAGTTCTTGAAAAAAGAGAATTTTTTTGACAATCCTTTTATTGAAAGTTCAAATCTTGGCATTTACATTGTCAGTAAATTATCAACACAACATGAACAAGAAGAAGTTACAAATATTGTTGGAAAAATTGTCCTACTTCCCTTCCAAAACCGCTATGTTGCATTTCCTCTTGTACACACTCATTAAGTTTTGTCTAATTCTCAGAGTTGCAGATCTGGTATATTTTTTAACCTGGCCACAATACAATTTTGGCTCCATTTGCTTTTACTTTGACATTTAAAATTATGTGGCTCTAGTTCTGCTGAAAAAATTGAATCAGCATTACAAATTAAAAGAATGTTATTTTTATTTGAATCACAATCAAAATTAGAAATTATTTTGGCATATGATGCATAGGAATTTTTAGAATTTGCATAAATTTTTTTTCTCTATTAGAATTGGAAATTATTTTTCTATTACCCCATCACTATGCTTTGTTTTCAGCTACACCCAACTTTAAACCTTTTTATTTTATAGTAACTTTTTTTTTGGTTCTCTCTCCACTATAAATTATTTTGACAAGCTCTGACTTTGCAGACCTTCTAATTTTTCCACTTCACAAATAACTCATGCCACACACTTAAATCGCAATGCAGTTATGAACTTCTTAAAGCATAAAAAGTTATTAAATATTTAATATATTGTAGGCTTAGATTTAGACAATACTAAAATATAAAGTACCTATATATTATATATATATATATATATATATATATTAGTAGTAGAGTTTGTTGTGGTAATGTATTTATCTAATGTTGGATGATATATATTAGTTATAGTAGTATAGGATCTTGATAGGTGATGTGGTATTAGTATACATGGGAATTTACTGTGGTGTTGATATGTGTGATGGGTGAGTGTAATTATCTTGACAATCTTTGATAAAATTTGAT
Organism: Trachelipus rathkii; assembly: GCA_015478945.1. Taxonomy (NCBI): domain Eukaryota; kingdom Metazoa; phylum Arthropoda; class Malacostraca; order Isopoda; family Trachelipodidae; genus Trachelipus; species Trachelipus rathkii. Next base: position 55,530 of record JABUQX010067660.1, read on the forward strand.
GTGTTGTATATTCCTCACTCTATGATACAATTATCAGTTTATGGTAATATCTTGTATAAGTTAATGTTATATAGATATCTTTATATTATTATTGTTCATAGAGGATTGTTTATATGATATGGATATATCGTGTAGTAAGTTTAATATATTAGTTTATTAAGTGGTAGTATGTAGTATTGTATGATATATAGTGGTATATAAGTATTATAGTGTAGATGATAGAGATATTATATATATTAAGTTAGTTATATTATGTTATTAGTGTGAGGTGTGGGTTGTGGGTTTATATATAATATATATTATATAAGTATTATAGTTATAATATATTATTAGTGGTGTGTGGTATGAGTACGTGGGTATTTATAGTATTAGGTTAGTATAGGTTATAATGGGAGTGATGAGGTAGAGTGGGATGAGTGAGTGAGGTTAGTATGGCTGGTTTGATGTTTATGTGTAGGATAGGAGGATGGTTAAAATTCTTATGATATAGTAGTAGTGATGTGTGATAGGTATATATATATGTTAGTAGTATATGAGTTATATATGGTAGTGTATGTAGGTATGTATTAAGTTGATGTATAGTCTCTGACTCGCTGGCTGCTCGGTCCATCCCGGTCGATTATTTGTGGGTGTGTGTGTGAACGCTTTCGATATTCCAGAGAGTTGATATTTCCATTCACGAAGAGGATATATTACGCAGGTGTAATAGCAGAAAACCGGTGTTATAATAAAGAAGTAAGAAATCTATAGAATATGTGTAGATATAATGTATTTAGATAATTGTTCTAGATAGAAGATAGAGTGAGTGTTAGGTAGTGTGGAATATAATATCTGGAGATATATCGTTAAACATGAAAGATGGCGAGAGTGAATGTTGTTCAATGAGAAGCTGTTATAATAAGTATATAAGAAGAGAATATTAAAAAATAAAATCATGATAAAAAATGGGATTATGGAGATGTATTACATGAGGAGTAATTATATGATGAAGATGTGGAGTATTGAGTTATGAGTAGTGATTATAAAATAATAGAAATAATTATAGTAATTAGGAATGTATGTGACCATTTTAAATTATCATATTTTATGGATGAAGCATAGATTAAGAGGATATGATGCGTGGTGAAAGACTGTTTATAAACAATAATATAAATTATTGTATATACATGAGTTAGTGAATTGATTAGTTATTTATGTATATAATGATATCCACTACGTATTGTATATAAATTTTTACAATTGTTACTTGCAGAACAGAATGAGCAAGCGACTGTGCGAATTGCTGATCAGATAACCATGAATTGAGATAATAAAACAAAAATTATATTAATTAAAAATAATCTAATAACATTTTTAATTATTAATATATAGTAATTAATTTTATCAAATTTAATCTCCTCCGCAGTATTCCCTAATATAGCTGAATAATATCATCTATAATTGTTGTTACTTTCCTGTTATAATTTTAAAATTTATGGAAGAAAAAGAAATAAAGAAGATTAATAATGTTATTGAATAGGATGATTGTGATATAAACTAAGTATGTAAGTTATATATTAGTTCTAAACTATATTAATATATGATGTCAATGTATATTTAATAAATTATATTTATATGTAAGAGGAGATATGTATTGCCTCATGTAAAAAGACCACTTATCTATCTAAAGTATGGACTCTGATTTTCAACCCTCTCTGATCTAACAAAATCTCAAATCCTAAGTTAAGAAGCTTGCTATCTCAAAGTTTTGTCCCACTACGTCACCGATCTAAGATGTTCTGTCTTAAAGCAGTCTTATACCTTCATTCTCCAAATCTTTCAACCCTCCAGCTATCTGTCTCTCTCTCTCTTTTCTGTCTTTCTCTCTGTCTTCTCCCTGTCTTTCTCTGTCTTTGGGGAGTATCTAAAAGAGGGGCTTCTTAGGGGATGGCAGATGAATCATTTCAAATGCGGGGTTCTCCTAAAACTTCTCATAGGGATCTTTCGGGGGGTATTGCGAAAAAGCATCGATATATGTTTTATGGCTCCTGAAGCAACAGAGTTTTAGATTTAAAGCAGTAAAAAGAGTTCCAATATATAAATAAATTATGAAATGTTATGATATATTGGTGCCAGTCGATACAGAGCCACAACAAATAAGATTTTTAAGTGCTTATTCGACTAAAATGAATTTTAAGTCTTTGATTTCAATATTTAACAACATTATCCCCTGCTCCCAGAATGAGACCAGGATGGTTTCTTAAAACTGCACTTAAACATCTTAATTCAAAATCTTCAAAACTAAAATATAAATTTTTATCATGAAAACTTATGTTAGTTGAAGTTAAAGCTACTTTACTATTTGAATCAAATTTTAATCTGATTAGATAAATTAATCAATAAATTCATTCTTTAATTAAAAAAAAATGGAGTTAAAGTTATTAACTAAATCTATTGGTCTTCTGGATCAATTTCATGAAATGTTAGTAAAAGAAAAGTGTTACATCACAATGCAAGATGGACAAAGGTTCATTCAAGATGGACAAAGGTTCACAGTACTAGGTTAGCAAAGTTACACGAAGGCACATTCATAAAAAAAAACTTACTAAAATGCTTAAGGTTAAACATGAACAAATAACGTAACAAGAATACATTTGGAAATTATACACAAAGTAATTTGAGAAAATATTAATAAGCAAGCACTTTGTGAAAGCATTAATATGTAGAAACATTATAAACATATTAAAAAGCAAGCAAAGCAATGTTTGTAATTGGTTCATGTAATGAGAAAAGATGTAACAGTTTTGCAAAGGAAATTAAATTATAATCTGATTTGGATCATTTTAACGTTATCTAAAAGTATTTTATTTAATGGTCGCCGTCTATTACGTTAAAATGATTAAAAAGTTTTTTGGGTTAGGGTTATTGGGTAGATTATAATTAAATTTATGAAGTTATAAGATTATGTTTTAATTAAACGTTAATTTCAGCAATTGTCAAACTTAGTCTTATTTAAAATAAAAAAAATGTTTCTAATTTTTTAAATTAAAAGTCCATTTTTCAAAAATAAAAAAAAAAATGCTTAGACTAATAACTGAGGTACTTAGTGTTTTCTTTAGAACTTTAGTTAAAAAGTTAATTTTTATATATATTATGAATAAAATAATAATTAAAGCTTAAAAATTAAAAATAAATTTTAATTAAAAGATTTCTGATTATATTTAAAATTAAAATTAAAAAAAAATTCTTATTATTAATAAACATTCTGATTATATAGCATATAATATATAGCATAAGGACCCATTGCTTATAAGTTATATATTGTATAGGGTGCGCCATATCTTTTTTGAAATAAGAGTTGATTTAACAACTGGGCAAAAACAGTCACAGATATATTCAATATCTATATATACAACATTATAAAATAAACAAAAAAAAATACATGATTAATAAATAAATTCCCTGGATTTCTACCACTCTATCATCACTTGCCTAATGTAAATAAAAATATGAAACCATTATGAAGATCAAGCCTCTCCAAGATGGCACATTCAGTGGAAATTTCCTACTGAGATCTACATACGCTATTCATTAACTACAATTAAAAAAAAAAAATGATTTCCGATTTTTATTTAGTTTTTTTATTTAAATAAATAATTGGACCCTGGGGGCAAAAAAAAAATAATATTAAACGCTCTACGAATAATAAAATAAAATAAAAAAAAAATGTTAAGTATACACAGAGAAAAAAAAATGTGTAAGTTTTCTGTAATATAACTTAAAACTAAAAAGTAAAAAGAATGTAAAATGTGTAAAGTTTTTTATATTCTGTAAAACAATAAAAATATTTAAAGCCAGGATATAAAAATATGAAAGTATTAAAATGTTTATTTACAACATATTAAATATTTACAACATACTAATTAATGTTAATTAGTATAATTCCATCTTCATGGTGTCTTCTAACACAATTTCATATAAATCCTGATGTTCATATAAATCCTGATGTTCATATAAATCCTGATGTTTCAATCTTTTTTCATGTTCGGACTCTGCTAAGATTAATCATGAGGTTCTGATGAAGAATCTCTAATCGATGATATCTTTCCAAATTTCCTGGTTACATTATGGAAATTTTTCTTTTATTAAGCTGTTAGAACTTTCTATCTTATCTTCCAAAAGTTTTCAGATGAAAGTGGCCACCATTCAACTTAGTCTTTTTTCTGATAGAGATAGAAATTTAATGAAAAGATTTTAACTAAAACTTTCTTTGTATTAAAAATCTAAAGTAATTACAACTTACTAGTCCTCAATTTTTCAAATTCCATATT
>JABUQX010067661.1:2500-5000 GCA_015478945.1 Trachelipus rathkii
TTGAAGGTTATATATATTAAGTTAAGTTAAGCATAAACATATATATATATTATGCTATATATGTTATGTTATATGCTGAGAGTTATATAAAGATATGTTATATTTATATATATATATATATATATATATATATATATATATATATATATATATATATATATATATAAATATATGATTTTTACATTATATTTCTCTATATATATATTATATATATATATATATATATATATATTATAGTTATAGTTATATTATAGTTATTATATATATATATATATATATATATATATTTAAGTTATTATTATATATATATATTGGGATATATATAAATAACATTACTATGAGAGGCGAACTGAAATTTTCGATTTTATTCCGGTTCCGACCGGTAGCGAAATTTATAGCATACTGAGAAATATCTCTTAAAATGTAGAATTGATTTTGTATAATTATATCTTATATATATTGGTAAAGATGTTAATTCTGCTTAGAATAAATAGTTAAGTGAATTGTTAAATAAATTTTAAACATTTTCTATTTTAAAGAAATTAGTTATTGCAACGAATATCCGTGTCCTTATGTCATGAAATGTAAGTTAAAAAGAGATTACTACATAAATAAATTCTGTTCTACCCAACCACAACCGTAAAAATGATTCAAATAAATTAAAATATATAATTGCTAATTTTTTGTTCATTTTATTATTTTAAGCTACAAATCTGCAACCACTACTCAAGGCAAGGAATATATATAGAGTGAAATAAAAATAAAATAAAATGTGTATTAACTATATGTCAATATAAAATTTAATTATAAAAGTTACATTGAACTACAGTCAAACCATTCCAAACATTGATTTCTCGTTTAGCAAAGAAGTACTTTCTCAACTGAAATATTATTTCTTTTTCATATTCTTATTGTGACCAATATTTCTCACATCATATTCCAGTATAAAAAGCTCCTTCTCAGTTGGGTTGAGATGAAAATAAATTATATAGATCTAATTCATATACAAAAAAAAAAAAAAAAAAAAAAAAAAAAAAAAAAAAAAAAAAAACTTTTCAAATGGAAAACTTATCAAGCTCTATCAATCATATCAATCAAATTTCCTCCTTGCTCTAATTTGCATAACCACAAATTTTCGTAGACCCAATTATTGTACTGCCTGAAACATCAATTTCTCTTCTTAAGTAAGGGATTCAAACCTGTTCACAACATTTAATTACAGCCTAATATAATAATTAGAGAACTTGCTAATAATTCCTTATACATTACTTATAAGCAACAATACAGTTAATAGTCTTATAGTTTATAGTTTCTAGCTCCCATTGCTCTAACACTTTCAAATTGCTATTAGTAACCACAACCAAATCTTCTCTTTGGATAAACTTTCACTATTTATGATTCATGTCATAAAGAAAGTCTTTTCTTGTGTTAAATACAATTTTGTCTATTTCAATTCGTTTGCCACTTATCAGTCACACTCAGAATTTTGTCCAAGTCATGCTGAACTTTAATAAAGCAGTAAGATTTTCAACAGAGAGAGAGAGAGAGAGAGAGAGAGAGAGAGAGAGAGAGAGAGAGAGAGAGAGAGAGAGAGAGAGAGAGAGAGAGAGAGAGAGAGAGAGAGAGAGAGAGAGAGAGAGAGAGAGAGAGAGAGAGAGAGAGAGAGAGAGAGAGAGAGAGAGAGAGAGAGAGAGAGAGAGAGAGAGAGAGAAAGAGAGAGAGAGAGAGAGAGAGAGAGAGAGAGAGAGAGAGAGAGAGAGAGAGAGAGAGAGAGAGAGAGAGAGAGAGAGTTTATAAATTGCATGAATCAGGAATAGGCCAGTAGTATTATAAAACCAAAAAAGTAGACGAATCGGAAATAATTGCTACAAAAGGTTTTATTTTTAATGGCTTTATTTGTGGTCCAATATGACTATCCTGGATTCTCCCCCCCTCCCGGCAGAGTTGTGTTTAAGTGGTGGGGGTTAAAAATGTACCCCCAAAAGAGGTATATTTTCGGTTTTACGGTTATATCTCGTAAAGGACTCACAGCATCGAAACCATACCCTACAACTTTTAATGGTCCTATTAAAAGTTGTAGGTGTCCTATGCCTTTGCCTGTGATTACATTTGATCGGGTACATGGGCCCATGAAATCTATGAACGTTAGGAAGGCTGGTGGCCACGATGGCGATCCTCTCAAGTTTTGAGGGAGTGTGCTTTCGTGCTGACCCCGCCCCTCGTTCAACTATATTATCTATGTCTCAATACTAACATTTTCCCTCAGTGTTGGAAGCACGCACATGTCCAACCTGTTCCGAAAAAAGGAAGCCGCTCTGATCCTTCTAACTATCGCCCTTTAGCTCTCACTTGTATTCTATCTAAGATATCTGAAACACTTCTCAACTCTCACTTCTTAGATCATCTTGAATCTCATTCCCTTTTTTTCCGATCGCATACGACTTTCGGCGCTCAAGGTCTACTGGCGATATACTTTCTTATCTAACAGATTTATGGTTTT
>JABUQX010067661.1:12500-23455 GCA_015478945.1 Trachelipus rathkii
TCCCTCTAGAGATGGTTTGTGTCCTCCTCTTGTTTGAGAGGAACATTTGACTGTACTGTGGGAGATGGGACGAGTTAATGAATTTTTGAATTTGTATTCTAACGGGGAGGAAGGGGGTGGGGCCAGAGCGGAGACGTGACACATTACTCGTGTTGTGTTGGCGGTTCAGAGTTAGGGGATAATTCGGGTGGAAATCCTTCTGTGAGTTAATTGGGTATCATGCCTTTCATAATGACAGTGCCTGACGTTGGGAGGGGGACTAATATATATATATATATATAATATATGATATAGTATATTATATATTATATATATATATATAAATATATATATATATATATAATATATATATATATATATATATATATATTATCATATATATCAGGATTGGCATTAACACAAAAACCAAGCTGCAAGTGGTTTTTTTTTTTTTTTTTTTAAATTTTACCAATTATTTTTCAACATTTGAGAGATAATTTATAAAACTTATAATATGCGAATAGTAGCAACTATAATAATTCGTTTCATTATTAGGAGCCTAGTTGCATTTTGTTCAAGTTTCATTGATATACCTTTTAAATATTTGAAATAATAAAAAAAAAAAAAATACTTTTAATTTAATCAAAAGTAAATGAGTGTAATCTCTTAAATTTATTAGCTAGAATAATACTAATTCCATGATAAATATTACTAAATAACTTACAGTAAACTAAAAAGTAAGATAATTCTTTCCTTTTGGTTATAAATTTACTAGAATATATTTTTGAATTTTCCATTACTTTTATGTGATAGATTTAGGTATATATGGCAATGCATAGGTTTTATAAAAACTAATTTGGTAACATTTGGAATCGAATTCAGTCATGTGAATGAATTCGACATTTTCAATTTTTATTTCACATTAGTAGCACTTATCTGGCTGCCTTAACGCTGTTTTTACGACATTTTAATAATATACTTACAATTTAGCTTCTATTTTGCTTTTTCTCTTTCGGCAGCAAGTTTTGCCAACACTCACTATATACACTGCAGAAATTTAATTAATAATATATTATTATTAAATTATATATAATATTATAATACTATATCAGTATTATATTTTGATTATTTTATGTTATATATATATTATATAGTATATATAGTATATATATTATATATTAGTAGTAGTATAGGTAATTATCATAGTTTTTTGTTCTGGGCGTGGAGTATGTAGGTAGTTAATTCTATGTCTCATTTACTAGTAGGTATTAATTCATGTGGCTGGTAGAGTTGTGGTATCTTGAGATATTTATGGATGTTTAATGATGTCTATATATTAAATATGTCTGTCAATAAAAAGTGGTATCATATAGGCAGCCAGTAATATATGATATATACTATAATGTGAAAATATAAATAAATTAATTGTAGGAATATAATAATGTGATATATTCACTGACTGGAATTCGATCCTCATATGTATTACAAATTAGTTAATTATTATCTAAATACTTTATTGCTTGCTAATAAAGTAAATATTATATACATATAATGGAATAATTATACAAAATATATATTCTAACTAGTGTAATATATTGATAACTAAATGAGTGGTAAAGAATATTTATTTACTTTTATATTATACTATGTAGAAGTTTACTATATATTATAATATTTAATAATCGGATCTTAGTATTATTATATATGTAGTTAAGTTCCTAGCTATATTTAATATTATAATAGATATTACACTATTTGCTACTTATGTTATAAATATTTATAAAATAGTATTTTTTTACTATTCTGATGATATTATATTCATAATATTAAAAGTGATATATAAATGAAATATATATGAACCATGAAACTGCAATATATTAGCTGCGAAACTAGGCTTCAACTTATTGATATAAGATATGCATATATCATGAGGAGAATGAGTGACTTAGCTATTTATATGTCGCAATATTTATTATTATTGAATTATAAAAAAAAATATCTATCGATGTATCGATAATCTGAAATGCATTAATGATATATATAGTGACTATAAAATATCTAAAAATAAAAATTAAAATTATTAAACCACACAGTCTAGCTTAATGAATATGTTTTGGGATGTATCGTATATCATAGCCAAATCCTGATATATATTATTAATATATAATATATTATAATTAAATAATATATATTATATAATTATATTAATCATATATATATATATATATAATATATAAATTATTAATATTATAGTTATAATATATATATATATATAATATTATATATTATTATATATATATATACATATTAATATTTATTATAATATATAATAATATATATATATATATATTATATAATATTATTATATATATTTATATATATAAAGCTCCCTCCAACGTCAGGCACTGTCATTATGAAAATCTTGATATCCCAATTAACTCACCGAAGGATTTCCACCCGCAATTATCCCCTAAACCTGAAACGCCAACACAACAGAGTATGGTTCACGTCTCCGCTCTGGCCTCCCGCCCTTCCTCCCTTCAGGAATACAAATTCAAAATTCATAAACTTCTCCCATCTCCCCACAAGTAGTCGAAGATGTTCCTCTAAACAAAGGAGGACACAAACCCATCTTAGAGCGGGACAGAACTTCAGAACTCTTGGCCAGTCCTACACATGATGAGGAATTTCCTTGAAGCGGGTGGCAACAAGCTCAAAAAGAAAGCAAAAGTATACTTGAATATATATATTATATAATATATATTATATATATAAATATTTTATATTTATATTATATATATATATATTGTTATATATATATATTTATAATATTATAGTATATATTATATATATATATAATATATATTTATATATATATATATATATAATAATTTATATATATATATATATATAATATATATATAATATACTATATATATATATATATATAATATTTATATAAATATATATATATATATATTATATGCAAATATCTATCTTATTAATTATATATAATATAATATATATATATAATATTATATTATATATATATATATTTATAATATAATATATATATATATTATTATATTAATTAAATATATATATATATATATATATATAATATATATTATATTATATATTAATATATAATATTATATTATATATATAATATTATATATATATATATATATATTGAGCATATTTGGTTAAGTCTGGGGTCAGAGAATTGGAGAGAGAAAGAAAGAGAATTAGATAAAGGAGTGACGATGTAATTGGACGGGCAGAAAAAGGTGAAGAGAATTAGAGAGTGATGGAACAGTTGGACGGGTAGAAAGAGATTGGAAAGGGTTAGTGAGAGGAGGAGAGTTGATAATACTAAAATTCCTAGATTTCACCATTTAAAGGAGAGCTGTATGATAGAAGCTCCCAGATGTGTGGTTTGATACTCGCACACAGGGGCGAACCAAGTCTTTATAAAGAGGAGGCGAACTGGGGGGCGAATGAATTCTGAGGCAGCCTCAGAACATTTCAACCTCTTTAGAACTTCTTTAGAAGAGAAGCTAAAAAGAACACCAGAGATGTTAAACGAAAGTGATGGTTTGGTGGTTTGGTATTTGAAGTGTTATTTATGGTTGTGTGGAAGATTATGTCGAGTAGAAAGATGGATGAAGGAACTGAGTTTTTGAGGCACTGAAAACAACCACGTTTTTAATGTCTCAATTAGAAGTTGGGAAAGATCAGTGGTGTGGTTGGTTGGTGCATAGGTGGGCCTCTTAGGGTGGGTTGGTTGCTGTTGGGCGGGCATTTTCAAAATGAACCACGATCTCCAGACATAACCCTTTCACTTCTGTTTATGGGGTTGGTGAAGTCAGGGTTACAGAAGAAGACAGAGTTTTGCAACAAAGGAATGACCTAGTTTTTGACCGCATAATGGACATTGTGCTTCTACACAGGGAAACGTGAGGACGTACTTCCGCAGGCAAACAAAGTTCCTCTTCTTCCGGAGGTCAAGGGCAATGGCAGTTTGCACTGGAAGCGCCGAATATATTTGAGATGGTGTTGTAGATTCAATCCTATATTATATTATTTGGTTTCATTGTATTGTATATTATTCATATTATATTATTTTATTATTATTCTTCTTAAATTATTATTATTATTATCATTAAACATATATTAATCTTATTTAACTTTAACTGGCATTAATAAATAATATTAAATATTAATTTTATTAAAAATTAATTATTATTATTATTTATTATATATTTTATTATTATTATTTTAATTAATTATTATTATTATATTTTTATTATTTTAAAATTATTTATATTTTATTATTATTATTATATAGTTATTATTATTGTTAATTATTATATTACTAATTATATATTTTATTTTAATTATTAGTATAATTATTATTATTATTATATTATTATATTTAGCGTATCATATAGTATTGTTATATTAAGTAGTATGTGTTAATAATAGTAGTATATTCTGTATTTTCATAAACTTTATGATTACATGTAATTACACATAACTTCATGCTGATTCTGGACGTACATAAACTATTGTGCGGTGGAATAAAAAATCTAAGGTTGCCATTCTTCTTTTGTACATTGATGCATTGGGTATTATTAAAGCATATTGCGTATCAATGGTTTCTAATATTCCCGCTGTACGTCGCTAAAAGCTCTGTTGCCAAATCAAACAGTATTATAACATGTACATCCGGTCCAATATGTAAACCGGTATAACACGGTAACCATGCAGAGTAGGACATACGTTTATATGAACATTTGTGCTCTCAAAGACCTATTGAGTTACCACCAGCAATATTGACGTTTCCTCACAGGAACCCAGTTATATATATATATATTATATTATCATATATATATAATATATATATATATATTAATTTTATATATATATAATATATATATATATATTAAATCATATATTGGTGTATCATATATATATATATATATATATATATAATACTATATATATATTATTTATATATAATTATATATATTATATATATATAATATATATGTTATATATATATATATTACTATATTATATATGTTATATATATATAATATAAATTATATTATTATATATATATTATATATATATATTATACTATATATATATATATTAATATATATATAAATATATTATATATTATATAATTATATTGATTATATATATATATATTTATATAGGTCCGTTATACATATATAAGATACTTATATAATATAATGTAGTATGTAAATGAATTATTATACCGTCTCACGTGATATAACTATGAGTGATATCTAATAGACACTCACATATCTTGAACTATTATACATATTATAATATATATTAATATTATATTATATATATTATATATAATATATATATAATATATATTATTATATATATATATATATTAATATATATATATATATAATATATATTAATATTATATATATTATATTAATTATAATATATATATATATATATTAATATATAATAAATATAGATTATATATATATTAATATATATTAATTAATATATATTAATATATATATATAATATATATATATATATATATATTATAATATTATTATAATTTATATATATATTTATATATATATATATATTATAATTTATATTAATATATATATAATACTATATATATTATAATTTATATATATATATAATAATTAATATAGTATATAATAGTACTATATGTATAATTAATGTAAGAATAATATATAGTAATATCTACGTATACTATATAGTTACTAGAGATACTGATACTAATTATATAATATACCTATCTATCTAAATAAATAATCAATATATGATATCTATTTATTGGAATACAGCGAAATAATTTTTTTGTTCGTGTAAATAATTTATAATGACATAGTATGGCTGTACGATAAGAATGATAAATTTGATAGTAGTTTGATAGGCTACATAATCATAAATATATGATAATCTACATATATGACTTATAGGCTCAAATAAAACTTTTTGTCGACGTTAAAGTTTAGTTTTAAGTATATATTATATATTATCTATTAATAATAAGTATAATACGTTATATTGATTGTATTAACGATAGTTGCACTTAAAGAGTGTATTTGTGTACACGTATATACTAGTATATAATCACATTAGTAATTATTATGGGTTTTTTACAATATACTAATACGTAGTGAGTATTTCATTTGACATGTAATTATTTTAAATAATTAAAGTAGTATATAAGAGTAAAAAATCATATAGCTTTATAATATACTATATATCATAAATATTATAGCCTGTAGAATATAAGATAACTTTGAAAATCCTGACATTATGTATGCCTCAACCATCGCTGACCTACTCATTTATATTTTTACATAACTGACCTATATCATATTAGGCTAAAACAATGAGTATTTTATATTATGTCTTTTTTAGACAAAATACGTCACTTCATAGCAGATGGTCTATTACGCTACGATGTAGTACCAGATTGGTGGGTTGAAGAGATAGCGATTTGTGGAGGTTTCCAGTGCAAGCCTGCTAGTTTACCAGTAGGTAAAGCGAAATATAGAGTTTATATTGGTAGCGTAACTTAATTTATACAGAGCTAAGATTGTATGATAAAACTCAAATGCTATTAAAGAGTTTAAATAGATATAATAATTAATGGTATTTACTTAATACTCTTTTCTATAATATGAGCACGTATAATGTCATTTTTATATATTATCTTACATAGCATATAATCATTACCTTTATATCATAGTTTTCACTATTTAAGGCATATGATCTATTCATTTCAGCGGTGGTTATTGAAATGTCTCGTTACCCATATAATATAAGTATTAAATTTGTAATATTATACCTCTTTATTATATCTCTCTATTAGTTATACTGAAATAAAATACCGCAGCAAAAAAACGAAATTGCAAGTTATAAGATATTTTTATTTTTCCTCACGAGTGGATGCACAGATTCTGTCAAACTAACTCCTCAAGAATAGGCCCAATAGGAAAGCCGTAACATAAAATCCGCTATCACACCCCTCAAATAGAGTCCCAAATACGAACAGTGCTCGCTAATGCCCGTTTTCTATATAGGGCCCAATCACCAGGTGGAATATTTCGATCTTCGATTGGATCGCTAGTAGATACTACACTATGTATCTTTAATCACATAATGTTGGTGCAGGAGTCATTGTCTTAGGTTAGTAGTGTTCATCATGTAGATTCTGCATGATATTAGATGTATCATGTAAACTGTAATATATCTACATATATATTACTATAGTCTGGTATAGCCCATTATTATTGATATATTATATATATATTTATATTATATATATATAATATTATATACTATTATAATATATATATATATAGAATATTATATTATTAATATTATTTATTGATTGATCAAATAGTGTAGTTATTATATAATAGACATCATTTGTTATTTAATTTATGAATCTGAGGTGTACTATCATATTTGTGAGAGAAATCTATATATTTTGTTGTAGGAGCTGAACTTCAATCGCGATGCCCATCCAGCAAAGATTTGGTATTTTTCCTAATGACCCATCAAACTCACTATATTGGGATTCTATTATTATACGCTCTTTGGTCATATTGTATATTATCAATAGCCCTGATAAATACGTACTATCGTATAATATCATAGTCGTGATATCATATATCCTGTACAAGAGTTATAAATAATATTAATATAGAAGTACCTAAATACAGATAATAATAATTGAGTGAAATATTCAACCGTTATTTTTATCTTATATAGAGATATAATATAAGATAATAAAATAAGTATATTCCTATTTTATATCATCTGTTTTATGTTACAGATAACATACCGATCATTTTGATTGTCCGAGTGCTCTACCGCTAAAGGGCAAGAATGTGCGTTGTGAGCCGTCGTTAAACGCGTGAGTTGCGAGATCGACACAGAGTGAAAATTACACAAGTTCGGGGAAATTGGGGGGTCTATCGGGATCGCTTTATATAACATTAGAACCAAGTAATTAGACCATCAATGCTTAATAGAATATATATACATAATTACGAGCTTATATAGGCAATCATACATTACATAAGCATATCATTAACACTCCAGTAAACTCAGTACATATTTACAATGATTACTAAGTTTTAAATGCTAAGCTACTCATATGTACAAGGCATATACTGGATAACTATATAATTATATACTATTCTAATCGACAATGATCTGGCATTTATATGTCTATAGATATTTAATTATTGAGACTTTAACCTTACTATAGCTGAATATTGATAAGATGTACACCCAGTATTAGGGTTATAGTAGACGTCTAACTACGATTTAGCTCAATTTTTATTTATATTATATAACTTATATTATAATATATATATCATCATATATATATATATATGATATAATATATATATATATATATATATATTATAATATATATATATATATATATATATATAGATAATATATATATATTATATAATATTTGACACAATTATAGAATTTCACCCTCTATTTTCTAATATTTATTATGACTGTGAATATACGTCACATTAATTAAATCCACTTACAAATTAATCAGCTTTTTTAATATTCGAACAATACTATAAAATACAAATAGTTATCACACACATTAACACAATACATTATTATATAATATATACTTATATAAAATATAGTATATATATATAATATATATATATATATATATATATATATATATATATAATTATATATAATATATATATAATATATTATTTATATATATTAATATATATATATACTATATATTATCATAATAAATAACTGTGTATAATTTATATCTATTATAATTATACATAATATATTATATAATTATTTATATATATACTAATTATTATTATTATTTATTAATATTTATTATTTATTATTATTTATTAATATTATTATTTATATATATATTATATTATATTTAATTATTCATACTATTATTATATGAATCCACTATACTTTTTCCTCCAAGACTGGGGTGAGGTAAAGTTGATGAGTCAGTAATCTAAGTTCACACGCAACTAGCATTTAAACGCGCATGTCGACAGCAGGCATCTATACATAGTGGTGATTCACAATAAGACAGGAACATACGGAGACTCACGCTAAGCAGCTAGTCACCTATACCGGGAGCCACTAAATCTAGCAAGTAGTGACCTTACTATTTATAATTCTAGATGGTACTGTCTCGTGATTACGCTTTTAGTCGAATTGATAAATTCCTACTGCAAAATAGTGTGCTCACTTTCATCGATTAAAATTGCGATGTGTTGACAGTCTGAGTATCCTCTCTCAACTGCGACATGTGCATTATCAGAGTCGAGTGCTATGTGCTAATAGAGCGTCAAATCACTGCTTAGGTCCTCATATTGTGTTGTTGCTCTTTATTCACCATCGTTATCTCGCAGACACTCGTACAATAGAACCTGGGCTGCCATTCACACTCTCTATAGTCATTATTAGATGCTATCGAGTTATGACTTTCGCTCTATGACGGTGAAGGTTGGTGGGCCAAGTCGAACGCGTTGTCATCTCTCTCTTGATGTACTCAGGAGACATGAGATCGTCATCTATGACTGGGTAACTTCACTCTTCTATTATATCAGTCAAGCTCGAGCCATCGTTTTCTCTCGGACTATACAATACCTCTCAGGAGCAATCTCGATGGAAGGTATCGACCTATTTGACTAACCTGAGCATAAATGCCGACCTGGGTTCTGATTGAATTAGTGCCACGTTCATTTTTAAACTCGATAACGAACTATTTAACAATCTTTATTTACAGTGCGCGATCGTGGGTAAACTACCGATGGGGGTGAGTCGAACAAATGGTTTATCTTGTTATACTATCCTGTAAACGCTAAATTGGCAACTGATAAGCTTTGAACTAGAACTAACATATAGTTATTTCGATATTATCTCTCAGGCTGTCTGTTACTGCTGTATTATTATGAAATTCTGTCTTTTTGCCTTCTTATCAAGGCTTTATAATCAATTACTGTAAACTGCAGTGACTAATATAAGATAGACGTTCTTAGATATAATGTCACACACAATATTGATTTCTAACTGTAATTGTGAAGGAGAAACAATGTGTCTATGCTGTCATGTGACAATCAAATCCTAAAGGCCTATATAAATGGTAATAATAATAATATATATGTATATTAATAATATATTATATAAATTATATATATATAAGTATATATTATAATATATTATAATATATATATATATATATATATATATTATATATTATTATATTATATATATTATATAATATATTTATATTATATATATATAGTGATATATATATTAATATATATTATATATTATATATATAATTAATATATATTATACTGTAATTTGTATATATATATAATACTTATATATATATATATATATAATATATATTAATATATATATATTATCTATATATAATAATATATATAATATATATAATATATATAATATATATATTATATTATATAATATATAATATATATATATTATATATATATATATAATTATAGTATTATTATGCACTGCTAATTCTCAGTAGTAGTAATAATCTGAATTAGTGTCGATTAACCTGTGTGACCGTACATGGGCTGTACAGCCATTTTGTAAGAGTAGACTAAAGACGCTGACCAGTGTAGCTCTCCACTGGTGATCACGACTTTTATGAATGTATCTGTATAAATAATATTGCCATGCTGTTGACTTAAGGCTATTTCAAACGTCTTAAAAATAGAATTTATAGTTAGCGCAATATAAGTATGTAATTCAGCTCCAGTATACCTGAGTGCCGGATAACCCTCGCTAAGGGAACTACGCAGTGGGAAGAGGTCTGTTGGTCCAGGTTAAGAAAACTGTGATTTCTAGTAGATTCC
>JABUQX010067662.1:0-5000 GCA_015478945.1 Trachelipus rathkii
TTTTTTTTTTTGTTTGATCTGATTTTTTATCAAAACCTCCTCTTGGAAAGCATTATATTAAAAGGACTCTTTCTTTATATTTGCAAGCCCTTTATTAAATATAAGCATTGTCAACTATAGATGTACGCGAAGGTATACTAAATTTGTTACAAAACCTTTTGAAGGCTAACAGAAAGTCAGAGGTTTTATAGAGGGTACTAGTTCAAAGTGTACAGCTCTGATGTTAAGCAAGTGAAAATTAAGATATACATTTTCTCTAACTGAGGTGTTGGTTTTGACATATACATGAGAGGTTAAATCCATACCTGTGTGTTGGTAAGGTTTATGAGATTCATGTGTGTTCCTAGGTATGTCAGTGAAACGTGGGTACCTGTAAGAAAGAGCATTGTTACTTCTTGCATGTAATGCACTCTAATAAAACAGATCTTACTGCAGCTCTAACCCTTAAGTATCCACACACCTTGATTTCGATGTAATTAAGAGTAGTACAAATGCCAAGGTGCTTTACTTGCTCATGGGCATATTTACAATAATAGCAATGTTAAAGCCATGATTTCTTCCCATTAATATGGGATTAGCTTGTTCATACTAATAAGAAGAGCCTTATTAATCCCTGCCCTTACTTCTTAAATAGCCTTTTTCGTCAAGGAAAAGATTCAAGTTCAAAACTAAGGGAGGAAATTTCTGAGTCTTTCAAGGAAGTTACTTTTTACCTTCTGTTTAATCATTTAAAAAAATTAATTTCATTACAAAAGGATTGAAGTTGATTTATTTTAAGCCAATACCTTACAGACTTTTGCTGGTAATCCTATATTTACTTTTAATTTTACACCATTTAAAAAATCCAGGCAGTGATTCTTAAGACTTTTTCGATAGCATGAATATTTACTTAAATTCTAATGTTGCAAAAATTATTATTAACATATGTATATTTACCATTAATAGAGGTAAGGATTCTTGTGGTACACTCAACATAGGATACTTGGGCCAATTTGTCTAAATCATTAGTTAACCAAACTGGACCATAGTACCACAGAGCAATATTTTCTTTGTAATTTTTTAAAAGTTAAACCCCTAGTTAAAAAATCACCAGGATTGTGTGTGTATTTACAATATTTAATGGTAGTACAACATTTCCTTGTAACTCTTACTGATGGTAATTTAACCATCCATTTTCATTTATTCATTTTTTAAAAACTTAGATTTTACTTTGGTTTGTCTAGTTAATAACCAGCTCAAAACTACTTGTGACACAGCAATATTATGAATTCAAAAAATAAATATTACTATATGCTTCCAAAATATTAGGTAAGCATTTCAAGGCCAAATAACCCCCAATCAGCTGCAGGGAAGGGATACTTAACTCCCTAGGCCCTATTGGCAGGAGCTACCTTGGCTTTAGCAATTATAAGAGCTTTTATTATCATTATCCACTCCATAACATACAAATCCATAACAGGCTTTCAGAACTGTCAACAAAGATGTAAGCCATACTTATTCCCTTCAAAAAGAGCCCTCCTAGGTATTGCAATCGTATTCCAGATGTTCGCAGTTATTGCGCAGTTTATACCACTCTTTCGTATCTCTTCAGGCACTCTTTCTTCCCAAGCCAATTTTTGCCACACTTGTCTCATCAACAATTTTCCCCTAACCAAAATAGGAGAGCAAAGTTAAGAGGATCGAAAAGCTTGGAAATCTCAGACAATAATTGACGCTTATTTGAAATACTCTCCAGATATTCTACACTTTATTAATATGCATACAGTCAGTCCCACATTGAAACTATATCCCAAGATCTTTTCAAAACAACTAGAATGCTCTACAAAGGAGTTTCTTCCTTGAACTTAACACGCAAAGCATCCGAGTTGCTATTCCAAGATCTCAAGATAAAAACCCCCTTCTTCCATTCGTTTCTTACATTGATGATATATACCTACTATCTCACTTTCTTCCTGCATGCTTGTAAATATTAAATTATCCACATAGAAACCTGAGGATAATATTTCAGTACATCTATCATGTGGATACTTAGAAGCATGATATTTCATAATATAATGCAAGATAAATGGGGAAGATGTAAACCCAAATATTAATGTGAGGTACCTATAAGCTTCTAGTTGCCCGTTATTAAACCACAAGAAAAGTTGAACTACATTCCCACTTCATCTTTTAAAACTAAATCATCAAAGCGCCTGTTTTACAATCGCTCATCAAACAGACATTCGTCTGACACAAGTAGTACGCTTAAAAGTGAATTCTGAGGTTCTCATAACCGACTGTAAGCTGCTTCAATTCAAAGATGGAATGAGTTTATTAGTTTTAAAAGAATGATTAAAGGATGATCAACTTTTGGTTGTTACTTGTTCTGATTGCCTTATAATAGTTTGATGAGGATGAATTTATTTTAAAATATCTGAAGAATCATTAAAAATTTATATTTAACTTTTTTCCCATATTTTATCATTCAGTTGACTTTCAAAAAACTTTATTAACGTTATTTAATTAAAATTATTTTGTTGAGAACTATTAACATTCTATTAGATGTATTTAAAATAACTTTAAAAAATTAGGAACTAATTCTCCTTTGTCTTCATACCAAGGAAGACTTACATGATAATGTTTGTCTCTGAAAATCATATTCTGATTAAATAATTGAACTTGACATTTATCTACAGTGTTCAGAATTTCCTCATTCTGCTTGATGCCCAATGATTCCAGGCTAAACAGATTTTCCAAACCATTGTCAATATCAAGATCCAAAAAACTGTTCAATGGGATGAAATAACTTTTGGATGGTTCTAATAACAAAATACACTTGTGTATTCAGCCTCTGTTATTACATTCAGAATCAATTTTATGAATTACAGCATTATTTGCTTCAACTTTTTGACTGAGTTATGAAATTATTAACTTTTTTAAACTTTTTCTGGCTTTTGTGGTAAGTAAAAATAAAAAACTACTTAAAAAATTTATAAAATATTAAGATTATTGGAATTATTTTATTATTGCCAATATGTAAACAATGACCACTTGCAAAAGGTACAGTCTGAAAGGATGGAAACAAGTCTATAATTTCTATACCAAGTAAAACATCTACTTTAATATGACTATTTACATGTGAATCATTAAAATTACTATCTGCAAAATTTAAACCATTAAGTTTCATATTTAATAACATCAGGAATGCCATCTACTTTATAATTTATATTTAATTCATCATCTATTAGAAAAGGAATGAAAACTATTCTTTTTAAAAACTCTGACTCCAATCAATGTTTGATGAAACCTTTTAATTTTAGAACCAATGAAAGTTTGAACCTCATATTCTATTATAGGAAGACTATTTATATTAGATATTAGCTTTTCAGCAGCTTCTCTAGAGATATAAGATCTACTTGACGCTGTATCGATTAAACATCTGAAAGCCTTTTCATTACCATTGAAAACCAAACATTAAAAAGTGGTAGGCGGATATATTCATTCGCTAAACTTTGATGAAAAGGTATGCAATGATTGGTCGTTGTATTTAACACCTCACTATTTATTAACATTACACAATGGTTGTATGTGTGATCTACTTCCACATTTTACACGGAAACCTCATTTTATTATTATTCCAAAACATTGTGCTTGTGGATGATTGCCAGCACACACTTTTCGCATAACCCCAACTCTTTTACTCTAATTATGGCCTTCAAAATTGCTATAACAGGAATCCTAAGTAGCCCCATATTAAACAGATGTTTTAATAGGAACTGATACTTTGAAAATTTTGCCAAAGAATGTTGTTTACTTGTAGCGATTATTTTGAGATGTTTTTTTTTCTTTTGAGTAGTAAAAATGCGTATTTTTTGCTTTTGAGTTTTTTTTCCTACTGGTCTTTCTGAGGAAGAACTAGTACTAATTAAGGTTTTAACTATATCCTGATAAATTGTCAAAATTCATTAATATCAGGATAATGTGCCTACTTTCTTATCAAGGTCCTTTCAAAAAATACTTAGGTAACTTTTTTTAACTACTATATGTGACAACAAACAACAGCCTGGACCCTTTGAGATTGTAAAAATCCAATTTATGCACTTTTAAGATCGTAAATAATAGCCCTGATTTTATTTAATTGCATTTTTTTAAGGATAAAAAATCTTTTATATATTTGGATTCTATATTAATAGCTATCAAAGAGGCAAACAAGTCATTTGTTATAGTTGTTAAATCCAAATATTCAGCTTTCAACAATTCTAATGCTACTTTATAATGTTCAGGTATGATTGATAAATGTGAGACAATACTTAAAGGATAGTCCCTCAAAAAACTTAAAAAAAAGGTACATAAATTTAACAGAATCATTAAGTTTAGGGTATTTCCAACAATATTCATAAACTGATTTAAAAAAAACTTTGAAACTAATTTTATTTAAATTTCCATCAAAAAAGAACAACTCATTGTGGGCAATTTTACATTAGTAGTGTGATCAATGTTATTTAAGGCTTCCACAAAACTATCAGAAATATTAGGTTCTGTCTTAGCAGTCTCTTTATTAAAAATAAATCAATTAAAAACAACAATACTTTAATTTCTAAATTCTAATATACTCACATGACTTTCTGTTTCATAGTCAATATATATGCCTTCAACTCAGTTTCCATCAATCCATCCATCAGGCTTTATCAAATTCTTTGATTTTACATCAAAATATTTATTCATTTTATTTGAGATTTGCAAAAAATAAAATACCCAAACTGTCATTAGTTTTCAATACATTTAATTTCTTTATTATTTTAGTAATGCGAGTCTTTATATTAGTTTTAAACTTTTTTAAAATTGAAATTTGTCCATTTTGTCAAAATGCTTAATCGTAAAATATTTGCTTATAATATACCTGATATTGTGTCACCAAATAAATGAATTAAAAAAATATATAGGCCTACAACTATCCTAGGCCTTCAAAAAACTTTTGTCAAAACTGATTTTCAGCTCTAGGGTTAGCCTATTTTTCAAAC
>JABUQX010067662.1:10000-20000 GCA_015478945.1 Trachelipus rathkii
GGCTTTATATTTCGACTATTAATTCCACAACTCCCTTTCCTTTAGTGTGGAAAGTTGCACAGAAAATATCTCGTCGCTCCAACAACTCACTCACCCACAGTCCTCCGTTATGGGCTTGATATAACCCAGAACGTTGCCTCTGCTCCTGCTGTTGTTGCAGATGCATTATAGGTTATAGTTTTGCTAGCCACTCGAGCTCTTTCCGCTATCCTGAAGCCTTTCAAAAATTGAGAACTAACACTGCACTGCCAAACTTTTCAACAGCGGAAGGGGAAAACCACACCTATAACCGCCCTTTTACATTTACGGAGTATCAAACTGCACTGGCGAATAGCAAAGTGCATGATTTGTACATTATGCCCCATCATATTCACCCCCTCGGCATCAGCTTTTTTCCTGGATCTGTATAACAGAATTTGGATCGAATCTTTTTTGTCCATCTATTTGGACTACAGCTTTTGTAATCCTTAATATCCCCAAACCTGGGAAAGATCCAAAGTTGGCGAACAACCAAAGACCAAGTTCGCTGACCTATCATAACTGTAAATTAATGGAGAAAATGGTTTCATTCCGCCTTCTCCCTGTGGAGAGTCTCCAGGCTTTTTCAACCTTCCAGTTGGTTCCCCAAAAAATCGTTTGACCGCTGATCCCTTGGTAAAACTGGACCATGACATTCGGGAAGCCTTCTCAACTGGTGGGATGGTTCTTGGTGTACTTTTTGACCTTGAAAAAGCTTATGACACAATGTGGAGATCTGGAGTTCTCCTTAAACTCCACTCGCTTGGTTTCCGTGGACAACTCCCCATTTTCATCAAATGCCTTCTGCCAAATAGATCCATCCAGGTTCGGTGTTCTTTTATTCTATCACACCACTTTACTCTGGATGAAGACGTTCCGCAGGGTAGTGTTCTAAGTTTATTGCTATTTGCTCTCGGATTTAATGGCATAGTTACTTCTATCTCAGCGACGGTCAATTTTTCTCTCTATGCTGATGACCTTGCGCTATTTAGCCGGTGCCAGGCTCCTTTTTCTTGAACGGCAACTTCACCTAGCTATTTAGAATATTTCACAATGGGGTAACTCACATGGCTTCCATTTCTCACCCACCAATACCTCAGCAGTACTTTTTAAGAAAAAAGGGAATCGAAGAACCTGACACTTCTTCCAGCGAACCTACTTATATGGTTCGCCCATTCCTATAAATTTCTAGGACTCATTCTAGATGACCACTTAACACACGTACTGCATATTAAACTTCTGAAAACGACTTGTCATCGCGTGCTTGACCTATTACGCCAACTCGCCTCAAAATCTTGAGATGCTGATCGTGTCAATTATACGTCTCTATATTGCCCTAATCCGATCGAAGTTGGGCTATGGCTGTGTAATATATGGTCAGGCCTCCCCAACTCTACCACACCTGTTAGATCCAATCCAAAACGAGGAGATTCGTATCTCCACTGGAGCTTTTCGATCTTCCCCGGATGAGCCTTGAAGTTGAATCTAACGTGATGCCACTCTCTCTTCGGAGGGAATACATCATGTGCACAAGTTATTTATCTTCGTTTTCAAACCCCAATACGTCTGCTCTGACAACCGATTCTGCATTAGAACCTCATAATCATAATTAACTGGCATTTGCAAACACAGTTTATAACATCATAAACTTCTTAACATCCCTTTGCAAAAAGGTGCTGCTTTCTCGTATGACGAAGGGTATACACATTCCCATTCCCTGCTCCCACCATTTGCTTAGTCCTAACCTCTCTCTCCAAATCTATCCACCCTTGCTGCCTTGTTAAAGGCATCATTCCTGTCTTATTCCCCTTAGTTCACGGGTGAATTACTCCAGTGTTTTACTTGACGACTGCTAAAACAGGGGGAACGATGTGAGTGCGTCTGCTGTCTTTCCTGACCCTAACCTCTCCCCCCTCATGGTTCAATTTTTACTGGCAGAATTTGCCTTTCGCTGCTCCACTCCGTTAGAAACAATATACTATGTTGGACCCCTCTCATGTAGGGGTAACTTGCAATGAAATCGCCGAAAGAGAAGCCAAAATGGCCGCCTCTTTCTTTTGGAACTGTTCCAGTACTCCCAGACTGCCATTCGATAAGGCCGCCTCCCAACTGATTATTATGCTACTCTCCGACAAGGCTTTCCATCTTATTGGCAGAAGTGCTGGACGAGTGATCATTGAGGTGGGGAAACTTAGAAATATAAAGGCCAACATTGGTGAGTGGTCTTTCTCCCACCGACGAAAAGAGCTTTACACGAGTGATACTTGCCACCTCCGTATTGGCCCACACCCAATAATCACTCACTGCCACTACATGTCATCGGACCCTCCTCCCATTTGCAAATTTTCCGTCGCCATACAATCGCAATCTGTTCACCCAAACTGGACCCTATTTGCCGTAGTCATTTCCTACTTTACGTCCATAACCCGTTCTAAAAGGTCATCCCAATATCTTATCGATAGTGTATTTATAAGAAGCAGTTCAATATCTTCAAAGAAATTGAAAAAATATTCTTTGCGATATATAATTTTATGTAATATTAGGACTATCTATAATGTAAGGACATATTTTATATGTTATTTAGTTTTTATTTATTTTTAACTGAATATTCATTTCGCCATCCAAATTTTCTTTGAGATTTAATATTTTCAGCCAGAACCCTCCCATGCAGTGGAGTTGTTAATTCATACACCCCAGTGTGGCTGCTTCTTTGGGTCCGTGGTGGGTCCCTGTACATTGACTCAAATGTACTTTTGTACATCATGGGTATCTTGGATCCATATGAAGCTAGGAATAACCTTGGAAATATCTAACCTCTTGAGGGAGAGGTAAAGACTAATGGCACCTTTCAAGTATTTTGTGGCACTGGTTTGCTTTTACTAATGTTTCGAAGCAAGTATTTTCTTCAATGAATTTGATCACAAACAAATTTTTGAAGAGTAACATTATTTCTTTCATTTTTAAAATCTTAAAAGCGATATTTATTTAAATGATCTAAAAACGCAATAGATACTCAACATCCATTCCATTTATTATTTTAGTTATTTATACTTCCACTTATTCCATTACTATTTTTATTAATCATTTTATCGTTTTGTTTCCATTTTTCAAATTCTTTGTGATTATGGCAACACTACCAGATACATTTCTATCACACTCTTGTGATGAATTAGGATTTCCTGAAGTGGTTTATGTTTTTTTTTTCAATTTGTTGTTGATTTTTTCGTTCATAAATCAATTTAACATTTCAGTTTTTTAAAGTCAAATCAGTCGAAGTAACTTCTTTTTAATCATTTTATCAATTTTCGCTATTACTGTCATCTGTTCCTTCAACCTAAACTGCCATGAACGTTCTTTAAGTACCTTAGATACAAGCCTAGGTATAAACAAGAATATGAGAAGAGAATCATTCCTTTGAAACTTTAGGGTAAGTCTGAAGATTACTCATTTATTCAACACAATTCAATTTTCATTTTAAAACTATAATTTTAATTCACTTTTTCCTTCGGAAGTAGGTCATTATATCTAAAATAGAGAGAAAGAATCACTTCAGGTTGACCGATGAATACCACCTCAGCAAGAAGCAACTTGCATGGTCAAATATAGATCCTGATATTATAATCTAATAAGCTAAAAGCAAATTTACAATCCCACTTTTAATTGTCATTATCACGCTAGATGGTTTTCGAAGCTATCCACTAAAGAATTATTTACCATTTTTTATCTTAGAATATGCTTGGGTCTTAGAACATGGATTTGAAATTCCTATGGAACTACAAATAGTATCGTTGGCAGTTACGGAGTTATAATCCCAATACCACGATCAGATAAACAGATTGAATGCTTAAAAAAAAAAAAAAAACTTACAAGATACTTTGAAATTTTAAAAATGGTGAGATCCTCATGCTACAACCTTACTGTTAACAGACTGTCTAATCGTAGAACGGTGTTCCTGATTTGTGGATAAAATCATGTCATTTCATCTGATTTTTTAAAATTTGAAATCTCGGGTATTTCGGACCAAAGGCAAAAAAACAACGTTTCTGTGCTTTGCTTTACTATTTCCTACAAGCATTAGGCTCTACTCCTAACTGAACATAAATTCTGAGAACATTTTCTTCCCCATTAGATGTTTATAATGTTAATAAAAACGAAAAAGGTAAGTGCTATAAAGGAGAGATTTGGCACTGCTAGAGACATTCAAATTATAACCTCACAATTCAATTGTGAAGCAGTGTCCTAGATTTGGTGTCCCACTATACATACTATTTCATTTGATTGCACACAAGGGAAAATGAGGTTGAAAGGGGACGAAAAATACCTATTATTACTAGCTTTAGAAAGTTGAAACTCTGACTTTGAACGGTGTCTACCTATTTTAAGGACGATAAATTTTCTTTCGAAACGTCGGAGCGACTCCTCAAGAAGTGAGGTATTTGAAACACTATAACAAACAGACAGGATTGCCCTTCACACTGAAACTGAATCTACCTAGGCAAATTTTCACTCGATTTCGCTCTACAACTATACTAAATATTAAAAATCTTGTGCCAGAATATTTAAGATATCTTGAATATTTACCTAATTTTGAAAATTTATATCAATTTCACGTTACATTGGCATTTTTTCTTTTATTTTCTTTTAATTTATGCCGTTATTTTAGAACAGCGGCGATAATGGGTTCCAGTACAACACCAGACCCCTCCTCTGGACTATACGAGAGTGGACGGCGAAACGAGTTAATTAAATTCTAAATAGAAAATTAAAGTCTCTTAAACATATGAGGGTATGAGAATATAAGAGACGGTGTTAATAGGGAACATTATGTAGGTCAGGAAAGAACTTATTTCGAGATGCCCCCAGGGCGGGACAACCAATCAGAATGTGGTGAATCGAGAGGGGTGTAGGAATGCAAAATGGACAAGCCGGGGGTATGTCGCCCGTCATAAGATAGCCATGGGTAAGATGCGTGTGACCAATCCTCAATCGTGCAAGAATCACCTCCCTGTGGCGATCTAAGCGAGGCAGGAAAGACCATCTACGCACTAGAGGTTTGACGGTACAGAGCTTATGAGGTAGCAGGTTATTTCGCAAAAATAGAATTACCATAAAGTATATACTTTTTTTTAATTTTCCCAGCAATTAGCGATGCACTGTCGGGTAATACCTTTTCAAATAAAATATATAATATCACCCCTAAAACAGGTAAAAAAAAAAAAAAAAAAAAAAAAAAAAAAAAAAAAAAAAAAAAAAAAAAAAAAATTAAAAAAAAAAAAAAAACATAAAAAAAAAAATATGAATTTGAAATAAAAAAAAGTATCTTGATGTTGTGCGGACTCTTTCTAGACATATTTATGAGGTATCTCTTGTTCTGTCTGTACTGGAATACATTGCCTTTTAGGTATAAATATCTTAGAATATTTACGCTCTTTGTTTTTCAACCACAAGTATTTATATTAAAAAGATTTAAATAATACTTAGATATTCATTAATTAATTGATTCTATTGAGATATAATCAATAAAAAATCTTTGATGTCAAATCAAAATTAAGTCAACTATCAAAACAGAAAAAGATTGTTCTCAGATTAAGAAGCTAAATGAAGAAAGACCATTTAAAACAAATGGGGAAAAAATTAAAATTAAATTTAGCATACTGGCACAGGTTCTACTGTGGCGAGGGAGGGAGCGGAGAGTAGCCTTTCCTTGGATTCCATTGCTTTTGTTGACATGTTTTTTTCTTCTTTTTATTTTGCAATTGGTTGAACCATTTTTTTTAATTGGTCATTTGAAACAAGTTACTGCTTTCAATTTTATTTTAGCATCGAATGTGAACCTTAATTAAATTCATTACATATTACGTTACTTTTTTTTATGTACAGTACTTGGTAGCTTTTTGCCATCGCTACAAAACAGAACTGAACTGCACATACAAACTTTTATTTCTACACCTGATTCACCTTCAGTTAGGTATAGGTGGATCGTAGAGCTATTCAGATTCACCGCCGCCTCCTGCAATTACCCTCTTACAGTTACAGGTCTGTCTGAAATACATCATATATTTGGCAACCCTTTTACCAACATACAATAATTTATTATGTATTAAGTACATACGTTTGATGTTCTTAAACTTGAACTCAAGGCTTATGTTATTAAACTTGGATAACAATAACATTTCTTTGAATATGTTCAATATGAACCAATTCTTATAATAAAAAGGGTCTTAATTCAATCAAAGCTGGAGCATAAGTCGCATAAATTTAAAATAGGAGAGAATTGGAGCATAGAAACTTTAAAATGGGAGTCGAAGCCACAACTGGGTCTTTAAAATAAAGTAATAAAAAAAAACTAACGGCTCAGCAACTTTGAATAAAACCTTAAACTTCTAAAGATCCTCAAATTCAAAATTTATAATTCAAAAATAGTTTGAAGAAACTATTCTTGAAAATTAAAAAAAAACTGTAGTTAAGTCACAATAAATTCAGCTAATACATTTCCACCACCTGTATCACCTATTCTTTTAACAAATTTAAATCGAGTCAAAGAACTATCACAGTTGGGCTCGTTTAAATTTAAAGAGCTGGAAGTAAAACCAGAGATACAAATTTTCTTTTTTAAATTTTCAAACGTCGGTATTGGACAACTTTTTATTTAAAGTAAAGCAAAGAAAATTATGAGATCAGAATAGCGCAACACTTAAATTAAACCAGCAAGAAAACCAATCTCAAACGAAATTAAACAGAAACAGAGAGGGGGGGGGGCGAGAGACTAGAGGTAGCCCGAAAAATTTTCTGAATATCAAAATTTTCAAGTGAAAACTAAGACTAGTAAAAAATACATTTCTAGTTAATGGGGTTAAAAAATAAAAAAATATGATTGATTACAGCAGGCGTCTCCAAACTTTTTAGCTTAAGGGCCACACTGATTCCTCCACTAAGTCCCAAGGGCCAAGACCTAGCTAGCAATGGGGATATCAATATTTCGTGATTGAGTTAAGTAATAAGACAATGTGTATAATTTGCAATAAAACAATATCAGTCCTCAAAAAATACAATATAAAACGTCATTATGAGACTCATTTTGATTATTACTCCAAATTTACTGGAAGCTTACGGTTAGAAAAAGATAAATCTTTGAAACAGCTGGCCGGATTCGGAGCTTGCGGGACCCCTGTCTGGGCCGCAGGCCGTAGTTTGAGACGCATTGATCTACTACAGGAAGGAATACATCTCAGCGATTTCTTCAAACAGCTATTGACCAAATAATTATAACTCATTACTATAATAATAAATAATAAAATAATAATAATAATAATAATAATAATACATAATAATCAATAATAATAATAATAATAATAATAATAAGGATTCAGAAAAAATTATTGAAAGCAAGAAAAAGAATATTTTAATATAAACTTTGTACAAATTCTATATATATGTATTGAGGCATTTTACATGGGAATTTTAAATAGCAACACACTCATGCACTTATTTAATAGCTAATATATATATCTATAGGTATATACTATATATATATATATTATATATATATATATCTATTAGTATTATATATTATATATATATTATAATATATATATGTATATATATATATTATATTATATATAATATATATATAATAATATATATATAATATATATATATATATATAGTATGTATTTAGTATATATTTAATTGTTTTCTACAATAAAATCTAATACAATAATTTAATTCACATATTAAAATTTATTTTTACTTATCTTTCATTTTTATATAATAATATATGACCTTTTTTAATTTTGGGGGTAAATAACTAAATATTTTTTTATTGGCTAAATTAATTAATTATATTATATATATATATATATATATATATATATATATATATATATATATGGGTATATATATATATATATATATATGATATATATTATATATATCTATATATATATATATATTGCAGTTTTTTTGCATGTTGTTTATGTTGTATGTTCCCATTTTAACTACAAAAAGAATGATAATAATAATAATAACAATACCAATAAATAATAATAATAATAATAATAATAATAGTAATAATAATAATAATAATAATAATAATTAAAGCTCCCATTGGTAACTTATCTTGAAAATATTGGTAAATAGGAGATTCTTCATTTATTTTTAGTTCAATTTTATTATATTTAAAATTTTTATTATTATTATTATTATTATTATTTATTTTAATTATTCTTATTATTATATTATTATTATTATTATTATTTATTATTTGCTTCGTAAATTTCGTTTTTTTAAATTGTTCCTAAGAGAAGGGATATGTGGTTAATCAAGTCAGACTTGAGATTTATTTAAATTAATATACCGCTATTATATATATATATATATATATATATACTATATTATATATATATATTATATATATATACTATATATAATATATAATAATCGTATATTATATTATTTTATAATATATATATATTATATATAGATAATATATATATGATAGTATATATATAATTATATTTATTATATAGAGAACCATATATAGAACCTTATTATTTTCATTATTTGCTTCGGAGAAATTGAGATAAATCTTCAGTATATATATATATTTATATTATTATTAGCTAATTATTAATTATTTTTTTTCCCCCCCCCCAACCCATAGGGTTTTTGTAGGCCCGGCTTCTTTGGTGGGCTGGTGATTAATATATTATATTTATATATATATATATATATATATAGTATATAGTTATATATATATAATTATTTATTATATATATATACTATATATATATATAATAATATATATATATATAAATATATATATAATATTTAGTATTATATATATATATATTATAATAATTATATATCTATATATATGTATATAAGTATATATATTATATATATATATATTTATTTCTTATAGGTTTTTAATGGCTAGACTCCCAATAAATTAGTTCCTGGTCAATATTGCAGGAGAAAGGTCATTCAAAAAAATTAGGTTTTTAAAAATAATAATAATAATAATAATAATAATATACATAATAATAATTATAAATAATCATAAATATAATAATAATAATAATAATGGAATATTTTTTTTTAAAAGGAGTTTTTTTTTGTTTTTTAAAAAAAAAAACAAATTTCCTTGAAAATGCGGAATTCTTCCTTAAAAAAAATAAAGAATTTATGATTCTCACGGAATTCCCTCGCCGATTAATGAAAGGGCAACCGATTAATCGCCTGAACAATATACTAAAAAAAATCTACGGCGATACACGATTCATATTTCTCCCCCATTTCCGCAACTAAACAATTTTTCTGATTAGCAACGCCTTTATTGAGACACCTCTCATCACATTGTAAAAATAGAAGAGATATCTTTTCTTTTTTTAAATATATTTAAAAAGAAGATTTTTACTTTTTTTTTTTTACATAATGGTTATTGGGACACCCAGTCAATAGCATATATTTATATATTATAATACTGTCGTGTATTATATAATAATATTATATATATATAGCTATATATATTTATAGTAAATATTTATTAATATAATATATATTATGATATAGTATCTTATTATTAGTAAATCATTATTGTTATATTATATAGTGTATATATATATATATATAATTATAATCGTATTATGTATATATATATATTAGTTATATATATTAATATATATATATATTATCTTATTCTAATTATGGATGATGGTGTATATATCATGGAATGTTTTTTGCTGCCACTATATATATATTTATATATATATTTCTTATCTATATATAATATATAATATAGATACCTATATATATACTATTATATACTATATACCATAATATACTACCTATACCACTATAGTATATATATAATATATTATAATATTTGGAGAATGCTTGAATTTGAATCAATACACAAATTATTGTGTAACCCGGAAATTGAATTTTCTTTGAAAAAGAAAACACATCAAATAGTATTTGA
>JABUQX010067662.1:22500-27500 GCA_015478945.1 Trachelipus rathkii
AAAAATAAATAAAAAATATATATATAATATATATATATATAAAAATAGAAAAAAGACGTACACACAATAAATGTACATAAACGCACATTACATGATAGTACACATAGGTACACACACGGATAAGTTTTGAATATTATTAACATAAATAATTCACATACTTTTTATTTTGTGATCATTGGCCATTATAATTTCTTCTTTTTGTGGCAATCATTCATTCATTTTTATTTATAATTATTATTCAATAATTCATTTTAATTTTTTTTACATATTATATATAATATATAGAATTAATGTCTTTGCAATAATAATAATAATGATAATTAATAATGATAATAATAGCTACCCTAAAAACCCCATAGAGTCTCTCAATTCTTAGGTAATGGTCTGACAAGATAGAGTTTTTCACCTCTCTGACTCGTGTAAATAGGAGACTTGGTATAGTGTTCGACAAGCTGCTCCAAATTGGGAAATTTCCTCTGACCGATGCAGAACATACCGTTTTCAACGTGAACTCGAAAGTGTTTGTTTCGCCCAGAGGCTTTCAAAGACACACTAAAGTCGCCAACCTGATTGAAAAAAGAAAAAATTTATATATGAAAATTTGTCATCATAATTACTAATTTATATTTGAATTCAATTTTGCTGGGGGAAATTTTTTTACTTTATTTTCTATTAATTTCGTATTTTAGGTCTTCGGTTCAGACCTGAAAAAATATTACTGTAGTAAAGTCCAAATTTGAATATATGAGTACTGACATTTATCTTCATCAATACCTAACGAAGTTCTGGAAAAATTACTAAACATCTACTCGCAGCTTCTCTTTTATATTTGTTTAACATTCCCGTACTTTCCCCCACATATTGGGGGTGGGGTGCGCCACATACACAGAAAACCAAAACCAAGTAAAAGCACATGACAAGTCGAAAACAAAGTCCCCCTCCCCCATACCCTTAAATGCAAGCAGTCGCAGCCAAAAAATTCACCCTAGAGTTTTTCTTTTCAGTAATTAAAATAATTTGGATTATGATTAAAACTGAAGATAACCCTTTATGATTTCAAAACAGGTAATAATAATAATAATAATAATAATAATAATAATAATAATAATATTAATAATAATAATAATAAATGAAAGCACACTTACATTGGTTTCAGAATCTCTAATAAGAAAATCTCCGTCGTGGCCGCGAGAGTTAAGAAGGTCGTCGCACTGAGACCTTGAAATAGGTCCGTAGTACCACCCTTTCATCTGTAGGTATTTCTTCTCGGAAGCTGACGAAGGAGGAGCGTGACTACTATCTCGGTGGCTCACAGTTGGAGGAGTTGGCGCACTGCCTCCTATACTCATGTTTTGCATACCCTGATAGTCGAATCAAGAAAATAGTTAAACATTTGAAATACTAGAGTTACTACTGCTATCACTTACTATCATTAGTTATTTTTTTATCTTACTCACTTGTGAAATTAAAGATAACCCATAGGAATTTTGAAAAGGAGGAATTTTTCTTGATAATTATAATACATACCATCATTGACAATGACCCAATAAATTCAGTTAAAGATATTCAAGTTATTTCATGCAACATAACCTAATAAACTTATAATCAAAGGTATTCTTATACCTGTTGTTATCATCTCCGATTTATTTAATTTTATAAATTCATATCTAGAAGCATTTCCCAAAGCTCATAAATTCCCAGTTGTTCTAAATTTCTTTATCCTTTCACTTTTACAACTAAAACAATAACCCATAATGCAACTAATACTAATAGTTATTGTGTTAAGACTATCCCATTAACCCCAGATGTATTCACATTTTCTACTTTGTTTAAATTTGCAATTTTACCAGAAGAAATAATAAAATGATTTTGAGTTTCTCCTAATGTTAGAACTTAAAAAATAAATGCTAATAAAAAAAATAGAGCTTTTAAGAGTATTTCAAGACAGATAGGCTTAGAAAGTGTAATTTTTTTGTACATAATTTGACAAATGGGAGGTAAAAAAAATAAGAAAGGGGTGGAAGGGGAAAATCCAGTGGAGAGGAAATTTCATAAATCTTGAAGAGAAGGGAAAATTTACAAATAATTTCTGAGATGATATTGATGAAAAATAATAATAAAAGATTTCGAGAAGTGAAGAGAAAAAAACAATTAAGATTGACTTGATCAATAAACCACAGGAGAAGACGGATAAATTTATGTAAGGGGGCAAATGAACAATCGTACAGAAATATCTATTATACATTGCAGTAAACTAGTAATGGTAGAAATAATGAAACAAACGTTCTGAAAGGCCATACACTGTAATTGTATTAGAAAAACATTGGAAAAAACTGAGTAAGACAGAGCAATGTTCCACAAAAATCTGGGTCTGAATAATAAAACTACTTAATATTAACATGTATGGTTTGGTTATAAGCAAGAAGAAAATGGGAAAGAAATCGATTTGGAATTTATTAGAGGAAGAGGAATAATATTAATATTTGATTATGATAGATAAATATCCTGTAATTCCTTTGGTAATATGTACAGTTTTTTTTGTATAGGTGTATTGGATGTAAAGTTGTTAATTTAAATGACTTAGTTGTATTATTTTTGATTTTAATGATTTTTCAGACTATGTGGATTCCCTCCATTCTATAGCAACCATGGACACGCCATTTCACCAGGCATGAAAAAGAGAATCAGAACTGGGCAATACAGTTTCCCGAACCCAGAATGGAAAAGTGTTAGTCAGGACGCCAAGGATCTCATCAAAGGAATGCTTAGAACAGACCCAACTGAAAGGTTTACCATTTTTGATGTCATGCGCAACAAATGGATTGTGGTAAGTGGTAATTTTATTGAAAAGTGTTTCAAACCACTGGTACATAATTAAGATAGTAGGAAATTGATATGCTCTCTGTTTTTAATACTCAACAGAAATTGACGATAATATTAAAATGCTGTTTTTAAATACGCAAACAATTTGGGTATTTGATTTTTTCTTTCAGCAATATACAGAAGTTCCGCAAACGCCTCTATACACATCTCGAATACTAAGAGAGGAAGGCGACCAATGGCAGGAGGTTCAAGATGAAATGACTCGCTCTCTCGCTACAATGAGAGTTGACTATGACACCCTTAAAATTAAAGGAATTGAAACAGCCAATAATTCTTTACTGAATAAACGCAGACAAAAGATGGATCAGTAAAAGAAAAGACGGAATGACGTTGGGCCTTCTTCGGGGACACCGGATTAAAAGATATAGCAACAACACTCATTTTCTTGAAGTTAATTTCTTTTTGTTCCGACACTTGAACCCCGTCAGTTTTGAATCATTTTCTTTATTAGGTCTTCTTCAAACCAAATATTTCCTGATCAATCCAAAAATAATATAGATCTTTTACTGTACTAGGTCTGGATTAAACCGGATAGACTTAGATTCTACTGGTATGAATGGCGGGTAGCGATTTACTTATTTGTTTACAGGAGAAACTCCTCCCCCCCACTCCCAGTCTTCGTCACTCAAGTATTTTTTTATTGATTTGGATTGGTTGTGATTCGTTTGATGTGAAGGAGACCGTAGTTGACAGAATCGAAGGCTTTAATAGTTTGTCATGTTTGACCATCTGGAGATATGACCTCCAGATTTTAGATTAGATTTAACATTCTTTTTTTTTTTTTTTTTTTTAAGCAATTAAAGATGCATATATATTTTTTGAAAATGTTGTAGAGGCATTCAGGTTTCTCTTTTTTAGATGTTAAATTTTAGATTTTATTTTAATTCTTATAATAATCGATATGTTTTATGTTAAGTTATTTAGAAATTTTATTTATTAGTTTGAAATGTTTTAAAATTTTGAAAATTTATGTTTTGTAAAATTAAATTTTATTTATTTAAATCATGAATCGTGGGGAAACAATATTTATAATCTCAAGATCTGTTGAATGATGAAGGCTTTGCTCATTCTCTTTAGAAAAGGTCTATCAGGGGGATGGGTATTCTATGGTTATAAAATTCTTAAACAATCATAATATTATGTGTAGCTATGTAGCTACTAGTTATCATCTTCCTTTGAGCAACAGTCTGTGTAGCAGTGGAATGTAGCTATTTAGCTACCAGTTATCATCTTCCTTTGAGCAACAGTCTGTGTAGCAGTGAAATGTAGCTATTTAGCTACCAGTTATCATCTTCCTCTTTTAAGCAACAGTCTGTGTAGCAGTGGAATGTAGCTATTTGGCTACCAGTTATCATCTTCCTTTGAGCAACAGTCTGTGTAGCAGTGGAATGTAGCTATTTGGCTACCAGTTATCATCTTCCTTTGAGCAACAGTCTGTGTAGCAGTGGAATGTAGCTATTTAGCTACCAGTTATCATCTTCCTTTGAGCAACAGTCTGTGTAGCAGTGGAATGTAGCTATTTAGCTACCAGTTATCATCTTCCTTTGAGCAACAGTCTGTGTAGCAGTGGAATGTAGCTATTTAGCTACCAGTTATCATCTTCCTTTAAGCAACAGTCTGTGTAGCAGTGAAATGTAATTTAGCTCACCAGTTATCATCCTCTTTTTAACTTCATAATTTAGGAGGTGCCTATATAATCGTATCTGCAGGGGTAATTACCGTGCCATTCATAATTTAGTAGGTGCCTATATAATCGTATCTGCAGGGGTAATTACCGTGCCATTCTGATAATAGTGCCACAAGTATGGGAGAGGGCTATAAGTACGGGATAGGGGCTAACTTTGTGTTATATATTTTAATTAATGTTAATTTTATTCTGAAACATACCCACGTTTCATGTTCAAATTTTTTTATTTTTTTTTTAAGTTTAAATAATTTTGAGTTTATTTTACAATATTTTATACAATTATTTTTATTTTGTTTGGTGAAACATCTTAACAATATGTTGCTAGAAGTTGCTAAAAGTTGCTAAAAGTTCATACAGTTTGAAATAATAAATTTTCTTTTTCAATCTACTCGTAATATATATATATATATATATTTTTTATATATATTTT
>JABUQX010067662.1:37500-70000 GCA_015478945.1 Trachelipus rathkii
TGGGTGGATTTTTCCGAACAGGCACGGCTTCTGTTTTGATGTAGAGAAAGTGGAAACCACACTTACTACACCATGCAGAACAGGCTGTCATGGCCAGTGAAGCTGACGCTCAACAAGGAAGCCTTGCCCCAAGTAGTATAGTTGAGGATCGTCGACATAGCGGACAGTTCTGACCGATGGTGGTATGCGTATCCACTCTCGCAATTGAACCATAGGGCAAAGGCAACACACTTAACACACACTGCCCTGTGGCACCCTCATCCATGATACAACGACCGCGACTGTGTGGGGACCCCAACGAGCCCGAAACGAGCGATCCGACCATCAAATGCCTTGAAGGAAAGGGGGAGTTGTCCCCTGGGACCCAACGGGCGAAGGTTTATGTAAAAGCTCTAATCTCCAGCTTGCTATATACTTCGTCTTTTTCAAGACTCAAAGAAAACGGAAAGAGTCATTTTAATTGGGAAGCCAAATGCAGCACGTATGTCGTGATGCAAACGGGAGGAGAGGATTTGAAGCTGAGCGATGAAAACCGAAAACAAACTTAAATAAGTCGAAAACGCATGAGCTGCTCGGAGCGTGGGAGCCGAAGGGCGAGGTGCCACCGTTCTCTCACCATCAGCTTGCATTGTGTCGCAGGTCAATTGAAATCCTTGTCCAAGATTATTGGTAGAAGTTGGGCCTTTGCCAGGTTTCCGCAATTGGAACAACACATGCTCGTCAACCAAGACAGGAGGCAGACATCATCCACGCCGGATTCTATTAATAAGACTGAGACAGGGAAGAGATATAGAGAGGCGAAGACTGAACAGGCGCAACATCGGCTCGGACGCTGCCATCCAGGGCCAGGTGCTCGTCAGTGCAACGTAAGGAGGGCCTCTCGAAGTCCCTGTCTGGTCGCTGGGCATTGTAAAACAGGTTCCTCCCCAGGCCGGAACCGAAAATCTAGGGTCCACACCCGTAAGCCGGTCAGAGCGGAAACCGGGTTCAACGATATCGGGACTCGCGCTGGAGCAGGAGGCAAGGTGAAAGCCAGCTCATCAGTGAACCATTCCGGAGCAAGAGATGTCAGAGGGCTGTGGGCATATTGAAGGCTAGAATAGGGGCGGCGGGGGTCTGAAATAGTGTTTTCTGGGAATCTTACGCACACCTTAAATACTGAAGAACAGGTTGTAGATGTAACAGTGGGGCCGTATTTCGGAAAATTCGCTTCTAATCCGTCTGTTGATACACTAGCAGCCGCAGCCTTAAAAAGAATCAAGTTCGAAGGAGTGGGAGTAAGCTTGTACAACTTGTAAACACAGTATACTATGTTGTAGAAGCTCCGCTTTTCTCGAATGGCCCGAGCACATTGTCGACTCCAACAAAGAGTCGTAGATTTGCGCAGAGAACGGGGGATATTTTCTACAGCCGCCTTGAGGATCGTATGCTGAAATGCAGTGAAGGCTTCCTCCGGAGACGGGAACACAGTTGACGCAGGAAGGATTGGAAAGTAAGTGGCCTGATAAAAGGAAGGCAAATCCGCTCTGTCGTGCCGTCGGCTAGAGTAAGGTTGTTACTGCGGACTAGGATGGAAAGAAGGAATGACGATCTGGTAGTGGTCACTCCCACTAAGGAATGCCGACCTTTTCCACCCGAAACGATCGATAGCCGAGATGGAACACAAGGAGATGTCTACACAGGAAGAAGTGCCCGTATCAAAACGGTCAAAAGTTGGAAGACCTGTGTTGAGACAGCCCAATGAGAAATTCTGCAAAATTCCCAATAACCAATCAGCATTGGGGGGAGTAACAGAATCTCCCCACAGTGGGTGGCGCAGGTTAAAGTCGCCAAGGACAAGCATGGGTGCTGGAGTACCTCCTGAACAAAAGCGACAAGGTCCGCCTTGGTACAGGGAGAGTAGGGACGCAGTACACTGACACGCCGCGTGTAAGGGCGTGTGAAGATCAGTTATTGGCCCTTGTAGTGGCTCATGAGAGGCCGGAATTGGAGGAATTCGTGCTCAGCGGTCGATATGAGTTCAGTAACACGATGGATATGGCATCTCAGCACTAGGCTGAATGTAGCGTCGCGACACTTGAGAGAGTCCTCGCGCATC
The DNA here is from genome assembly GCA_015478945.1 of Trachelipus rathkii. Classification (NCBI taxonomy): domain Eukaryota; kingdom Metazoa; phylum Arthropoda; class Malacostraca; order Isopoda; family Trachelipodidae; genus Trachelipus; species Trachelipus rathkii. Next base: position 39,599 of record JABUQX010067662.1, read on the forward strand.
AGTGTTACTTCGTCATAGGCGTTATATATATATCAGATCTATAATGAGGTTCGTAGTGTGATCTCGTATCAAGCACAAGTTGTAGTTCTGCACATATTCCATAAGGTTGATGAACTACAATTTGTCTCAAGTTCTTCGTAGTTAGAAAAATATCCACGACAATTCCATTGAATGAAACTTGCCATAAAGAAAGGAGACAATCAAATTTCCGGGCGATACATGACAATAGTCACTATCTGCTGAGAGGTAGCCACCTTCTGGGAAGATGACGGGAGATTTGGCTGTGAGCCACTGAACGACCAACAAGCAGGAGCATCATATCCAGGGGGTAAAGGAAGATCAACCAATAGGGAAATGTGAGGGCCTCTTTGTTTAGGACCGGAGAGGCGCCTGGCAGCTTTAGGAGACTGCTCCCCAAAGAGGCGTGCCAAGTCAATCTCAACATCACCAACACTCTTGCTAATAGGCACACTCCTGTCTAGCAACGTAGCAGACTGAGAAGAGGGCTGCGCCCTCGCAGGAGGGACCGCGGCACCATCAATGGTCTATGAAGAGTGGTGAGAGAAACATTGGGGAATGTCAACTCCAGGAGGGTCAAGCGACGAACTGGGAGACAGGTGTGTGTCCGTAATCAAAGTCGCAGGATCCACTCGCATAAGAAAGTTAGACCCGACGGCTCAGGCGCAGGTACTGCGTTGCCAGAGAGAGGAGAGATTACTACCCTCCCGGCCCCATCAGCAACCAGCCCCCCTTCGCCGCAGAGCGAGACAGAGCTACCACTCTCCGCAGGATGATCGCGACCTCGTAAGGTTTCCCTCGGGAGATCCTTTGAGAACCCAAGGACTGGGGCCCGAGGAACAACGCGAGGCCGAGCAGTGGACGAGGAATTGTCCGAAGAGTCCATGGTGGCATCCGAATAAGTTTCGGAATCACTCGAGTAAGGTCGATGCGATTCTGTTCTAGGCGTCGTGTGGAACACCATCGTGTGGGAGGGTGACCCACTAGTCGCAGGTTTACCACGCGAGTGTTCTGAGCGGCGAGCACGTTTTGGCTGGAGAGAATGGCAACCCTCAGGTTGTTTCAAGAAGTCTTCAACCCAATACGCAAACGGGAAGGGATGTTTGGTCCGGGGATATCCACTTTCGGATTGGCGATCGAGACCGTTAGGAGAACCGCGTTGTTTCCCAGGGGAAACTGATGCGGGACGTTTCCGGAAGATATTGTAAGGAAGGTCAGACACCGGACAAGGACGGGTGTTTTCGACCTCAGATACTGAACATGCATCGCCATACATCAGTAGAGACCCCATCGAGGGGGCATGGATCTCAGCAATGTGGACATCGTGAGAGATGGTTGTGTGTGTTGGCGATGGACGACGAGTGGTCCGTCGGACCATGGTAGGAGAGTTGGAAGAACAGTTGTCCCGAACAATTAGAAACACCAAATCAAGTAACCCGGAACGTGGGACGGTAGGCCGCGTGGAAGGCGAAAACTGAGGAAAATCTGGACACAACGCACGGGAGCGAGGTGCAATGGCAGAGTCGACTGTAGAGGTATTAGTTGTCGCCGCAGCATAAGAAAGAGAAAGATGAGCCAACTTCTCCCGTGCACAGTGCGTAGCCTCACAACGATAAAATTTATGAATTGCGCACTAAAGGATTTCCTTCTCCAAGGCGAAGAAGGGGCAATGGGCAGAGGAGGCCGGATGGGTACCTTTGCAGTTAGGGCATCAAGGAGAATGGGTTTTCGCAGTTGGGGTGGAGAGAACTTCCGCACGTCGGGCAGATGGTCTGCGAAGACCGACAATATTTCTAAGGGTGACCAAATTTATGGCACTTTAAAGATCTCCTCGAGTGGGGCACATAGGTCCGAACCGAGTGCATAGTAAAACCAAGTTTTACCTTGGTCGAAGGGAATGGCACAGAGAAGGTAAGTAGGAGACGAGGGTTCATCGTTGAGGGGTTCTCCTTAGGAGGAGAGAACCGATAAATGTCGGTGATAGGCACATTGTGTCTCTGCAAATGAGCGAGAATGGTCTCCGGAGTATCCGAACAGAACCCCGGCGCATATATGATACCCTTATACGTGTTACTAACAACGTCCGGTTTAGAAATAACAGGAATCTTTCCCGGATGCGATAGGGAGGCAAGAACGAGGCTTTGGGTTCTAGATGCAGCACGGACCAGGATGGAACCGTTTCTCTTGGGCGTTGCCTGAGGCTCAGTTGTTTGGAGAGCAGCCTCCAAAGCATCAGTTAGTGGACGTGACGAAGTCGAGTGCAAATAAAAATAAAGAGGGTAAGAAGTCATATTCGGGGCCCCAGGAGGGGTCAGAGAAAGCGCTCAGTGGAGCTGGTGTATTTTGATGACGAGGATAGAGATCTTGCTGACGCAGAGGATCTAGAGACGGCTGATGTGAGGGTGAAATGAGTATGTCTTGCTGATAGGCCAGAACAGCCTCAGCTGGCCTTGATGGGGTAGTCCTAGAAACGGGACCGTTACGTAGGACTATAGGTGGTGGTGGAGTACCAACCATTTCATCAACAAGGGCATCAAAGCCCCTATTGGTCGCTGGTCGAGAAATGGCCAGGAAGGTGTCGGGTTGGGGACCCGATAGATGTTGATTTCCACCTTTCTTGGAAACGTTATTTTTTCTCTTTTCTTTTTCCCCATAATAAATGCTCCTTTTATACATCTGCTCCGCAATAAATTAGTTTAAGTCGATTAAACAAAATGATGAATAAAAACACAGTTCTCCTGAAAGCGAACCGCGTGAACCGCGCCCAAACCACACGCCCAGAGCTATTACCTCCCTCTCCAGAAATCCCACCTGTTCATGGGTGTGGCCATCGCAAAGCCTCACGAGAATTTAACGCGTCCAGGTCCCAAAGATGAAATAATGCATGCCGTGCACCAACACGGATAAGAGCGAAGCCAAGATTATACCACCCAAATGCAGGACACGCTTTCCTCAGAGGTTTACGCCAAGGTTCAGGTCCCAACAATAGGCGGCCCGGAGAAAGGCGAGAACAACCGGTTTTTGAAGCTGTGTACCCGTCACCCCTGGAGAAGGAGGGCAAGTGGGCACAATGGGAATAGACGACAACGGCACGATCAACCACCAGAATTCAGAAAGGAAATCGGGGAACCCTCAAGCCAAGGAGATGACCGGGGAATACCTAGAGTAGTAAGGTACAGATCATGGAGGAGATGGCCAAACAAACTGAGAAAAGGAGCGAGCCAAAATGTAACGAGGAATTGGCACGCACAGAGTATTAATGAGATATATTGAAGATAATAAAAATAATACAATAAGACTAAAAAGGAAAAGAACTATAGAAATAAAATGACAAAACAAAAGAAGTGCAATAAATAATAATAAATAATAAAGCTAAGAAAATAAGGGAGAGGAGAAACACAAAAACGAAATAACAAAAAAAAAAAAAAAAAAAAAAACATATAAGAAAAGGAAAAAAAAAGAAAGTAAGGCTCTTCGCAGACACAAAAGTGTCTGTGGGCTCCTAGCTCATTGGTAGAGCACTCGTCAAACAAAGCGAGGGGCAGGTTTTAGACTGGGTAAAGCGAGAGAATGTGAGCTATTCTGTAATAACTCTGGCTTCGTCGCACTCAGACGTTAATGAGTACATTTGTAGTGTGCTTTGCTAAAATGCGGATTAAGGTGCCGATGTTAAGGCTTTACCACGCCCATCCTTTACCTCCTTACAGCGAGTCGCACCTTCGTGAGGGCGTAATAATTAATAATAATAATAATATGATAATAATAATAATATAATAATAATAATAATCAATAATAATAATATATAATAATAAATTAATAATAATAATATGAATATATAATAATATTAATAATAATAATCAATAATGAATTAATAATAATAATAATGGAAAAATCATCGGATTTAAGTTATGACTTTATAATTAGGTGTTTGACGCAGTATAACGAAAATATGTAAAGACGAAAAAAGAAGAAAAAGAAGTGCACTTTAGTTAAAAGACGTAAAAAAATATTAAATTATTCTAATTTAGTTATTAATATTTTCATAAATATTTGTTGTGAGTAAGAAACCTTGGCCTTAAAATGAGTAATTTGTAAATGATAATGTGGTCAACGACTCTCTTTAATTTGGTTCCTATTCTATTTATTTTTTATTTAAAGTTTAAAGTTTTAATTCTCTCACGTACGAGATGTGTAAAGTACCAGTTTGGTTCCTGTGGTTCCTGTACTCCTCGAAGGAGCATATAGGACCTTTTTTGTGGTTCTCCATCTCTGGTTCATAACAACATTGGTTTCAGTACTGGAGTGCTTTAAGCTGAGCGGGTGATTATGCCACGCAGCACAGACTTGGTTTTGTTTTCCCGATCGAACAAGATTCGTTCACAGGGTCTAAGTAATGCGAGGGCAGTTCTTTACCAACTGAGTTATGGGACACCTTTTTGCAAAGTAAAATATACAGGCCCGGACTGGCCAGGTCGGCTGGTCGGCGATTGCCGAGGGCCCCCGGCCCAATGGGGCCCCGGATAGGCCCCCCAAAAAATGAATAAACTATTTTATAATTAGTTACATCAGAGTAATTTGATTATTTATTTCCCAGTAATCTTACGCGTTTACAATCGATATTAAGCAATTGCCAGTTGTTTTTTGTTTATAGTAGCCTAACTAACTTCTTTGCCGCGACATCTCACTCCTAACAGATAATCTGCTAATTTTCTCAACTGGTCATGTTGGTTTGCAAATTAATCGATGTGATTTTACAAAATCATGTCAAAAAGTGTATTGAAGACAGCAAAAAGCACAGACTGAAAATAATGAACAAACGAAAAGCCACTGGAAAGTTAAGTAAAAGACAGACTGGACGAGGCTCTTTGTTGACATTTTTGTCAAAAACCCTTTAATCAACAAGCTATTTAAAGTAATTTGTTCTCGATGGGCTGTGATATCATTTTGAAAGAGACCTTCATGAGCAAAAAATGATTCAAGCGTGATGGTGAGATAGTCTCATATGTAAGCTGTTTATGGACCAGTTGTGATTTGCCGTCGCGCTAACTGTCTTTCAGGGAATGATATATGAAAGCTTCTTAGAAATAACAGTAGTTGCATGATTCATTGGATTCGGCTTTGTACGAGCTTATAAAATCAGAATTAGTCAAGGTGTGGCATTGCAACATCAAATATTATTGCTTTTTCATTTGACGGAGCTAACAATATGAAAGGTTGTTATAACGGTCTACAAGATCAGTTCAAAAAGGAAAATGAAGATCTTATTTATCATCTCACTCGTAATGGACACGTGTAACTGGTAAGTAGCTGGTCAGTAGCTGATTCAACGTACGTTGCTGCCAAGCAGAAAACTTACTTGGATTTGTGGAATAATCTGCTGGTTTCTAAGCTCGACTTATAAAAGATTGGCAGTATGGGAGAGGGAAACAAAAAGAAAACATATTGCACATAAAAAAATGCACAGCTTGCAAAAAATAGGAGCCACAAGGTGGGGGAGCAAACATAAAGCTCTTTCTTCAGTTATCGATGAGGGATTTTTAAGAAATGAGGAAAGTGTAAACGCAGAGAAACTATTCAATTTTATTACCGTTTTAAAAGCAATATCAAATGAAAGTTTTGACTGCAAATCTAAATTCATAGCAAGAAATTTAATCAGTCAATGGTCCAAATTAGAAAACCTATTTATGTCTATTGTTTTATTAGATTCTTTACTTCTTGTTATATTCTCCCATTTCAAAAAATATTTACAAAGAAACCAATTGATTATTCCTTACAGCGCTGGAACTTGGTAGAGAGCCTGCTTCAACAATAGGAGATAAAAGGAGTGATAAAGACTTTTCAGGCTCTGTATTCAAAAAACAAAATTATTAAGACAATTACTCTTATTACCACACTACAAACTAAGTTACAGTTCTGAACTAGAAATAGATTTCAAGGAAAAAAGAACTTTCAAAGAAAAAGGTAATGCCAGGTGAAAAATTCAATATATGAGGCTCCTGGAATCTCAACTGCTCAAAACTATAAATTGGTCTTTTCAGTGTTTTAGATTGTGTCCAGGACAAGTATCGAAGAAAGATTTAGTCCAAAAATAGAAATTTTAGAAATTGTTGCTGGTTAGACCCAAAGAAAATTTAATGAAATCATAATGCTTGATAGTTTTCCTTCGAAGTTCTTTGTAGTATTTTCTAACACTTTGTGAAAGTTGAATGGAAAGTCAGTTATTGAAGAGCTGAAACAGTTTGCGGATCAGTATGAAAGTTTACAATGGTGAAAAAACTAAGCAATTAAAGAAAAAAGAGATTCTAAATGACGCCCATATACGGTGAGAAATTGGGGCGATGTAAAATCTGAATTTGAAGAAGGCGAAAATCTTTATGGTTACTGCTCTGACAATAAACAATGTTATCGGTGTTTACCATGCTCCTTTTTTGTTGTTTTTGAACTCTCACAATCTGGGTTGTTTACCAACCTATATGTAGCTTACAAGTTTGCACTAACCATACCTTGTACACAAGTCACCTGTGAAAGGGTATTTTCTAAACTTAAAATAGTTAAGAATCCACTTAGATCTACTTTAAGCAAGACCTTATGTCTAATCTCCTTTTCATGAATGTTATTATAAAAATGTTATTATAGATGAAGTAGCCAGGACCAGGGAAGAACTGGCCAAAAAGCTGTTAGGTTAGTAAACACCCTTTCACTATCACATTAACCTTTCGTTAGTTTGCTGTGTCTGTACTCTGTAACCAAGGTATTGTAGAGCCATTTTTTCTTTTGTTATACAAATATATTCTACAATTTGTAACAATTTAATCACACAATTAAAAGAGGACATTGTTTTACTTTTTTCATTGTGCTTGGTTTTTTATTACCGTGTTGTGTGGTGGGGGGTCGGGTGGGTGTGGCTTCGGTTTGGGGTTGTTGGGTTGGTTGTGGGGTGGGTTGTGGTTGGTGGGTCGTTGGTTGTTGGGGTGGGTTGTGGTCGGTGGTTGGGTTGGTGCGGTGGTGGGGGCTTTGTGGTGTGGTTTTTGGGTTGTGGTTTTGTGGGGCTCCAGTCCCAAGATGGTTCTCATAGAGAGTAGAGATTATAATATGTCATGTCCCAACGAACCTACACGGACTGTGCTATCTGCACAGGACAGATTAAAACACGTTGAGAGTGTGTACGTCAGCCTGAGCCTAGATCAATGTGCAGAGCATTCCTAGCGAGCAGCTCTCACTAGACCGCGTGCGTCAGAATACATCTGATAGACTGACTAAAAGAGGTAGCGTCGGCAGCCTGAACTATTAGATAGGCGTAGTCAGTCTCCCAGTGTTGCGACGCTCCAATGCATCGAGTGACTAGCGCTCCACATCGGATCATTCAACGGCATAACGATGTACGTCGAGTTACACTTGTAGCCTAAGAATCCGAATCTACCACTAACCGATGCATTCTCTAGCGAGAGAGGATCCGTAATCGGGAAATATGTCAGACAAGGTGTCGACTACTTCGACTTGCCGCTCAAACTAGGCCGATCAGTTAGCTAATTGTCTTAGCTAAAACTACTAGACACCGCACAACTTTTAGTAGCTGGGCTAAGCTTGCCCTGGACGGAGACTACGACTCAGACACAAGCACTTTCTCAGCGAGAATCGCTCGTTACCGCTAACCATGCATTGACTGTAGTCGTAAATATGTTTGCGAGTAGAGGCTTATTAATGTCACGTGTGCATACCTGCATTCGTCCTGTGCGCACGCAGTGTTAGACAGCACGAGACTGCGCAAGCTCGAATTACTGATATGCGGCGGAGCGAGTATTACATTCTAGCTGTCTACATGAGAAGTATTCACACTATGGATAGGACGCTATCACGTACTGAACATCACGACGTTGTCATAAATTTATACCATATGAGTAACAGCGACTGTACCTGCATTAAACTACATCGCGTACATAACACATGCGTTCTTGATGCGCGATGACTATAGTAGCTCATGCAGGTCGATATCCTCGCAATGAAAGACATGCGGCACCATCTTATGTACAACGTCTACGCGACTCAGTAGACTAGTTGCTACGTATAACAGTGCATGCACGAGTGTCCTATATACTACCAGTAATACACGCAGAGTCGACGCAGTTAGATGTAACGGTAGTGTAGAGATCATACACGCATGTCTGAGGCAATAAATACAGCGCCCAGATACTTACCATGCGAGCGTCGATGATACTGCAAGCCAGACTTACTAAAGTACCACATGCTACCGAATGGCTCTAAGAATATATCATCGAGGCAGTTAGTCGATCGAACGACACTCAGCAGTAGCTTACGATAGCGAACGATATAGACGCATCACAACAGACACGCTGTATCACTGCGATGCTAGATGAGCATTCTTTAGCTTAATGCGTTAGTGTCACGTACACAGAGACTGCTTTGGCGTATGAGAGTACCCTGTCCTGTATATATCTTGGTTGCGATAACATACATATCGTGAACGTACCGTATACGAGATAAGTGCAGTCTACATACAGCGCGCCACACTATAGTGCTCTGTATAGAGATAGCAACTAACGATGTATATCTTAGACCACTAGACGTAATAGCCTTCATCGCCGCTCGCGAGATAATGTGAGAGTTTCACGCTGATGTATTGATATGTATTACTGGCTATCGAGCAGTATGATATGTGCCAGTCAGTCTCTGCGGATTAACGCCGAAGTCAAGAGTCACAAATAATGACTAGTGATTACTCACTGACGTTATCTACTAACGCATGAGTAGTTCGGAGCACGATTACGGTAAGATTAATAGTAGTGATGACACAGATATGCAGAGACATCACGTAATCGGTGAGCAGACTGTGACGACGACTAGAAACAAAATAGCATATATATGTACTCGTCATAACATTATTACAAACTTGTAGCACTTGTACGAACATAAGTCATGTAGATTGCATGTCAGACGGTCGCTCAGCACTGACGGGACGCACTCGGAGACCTGTTTACTGGCGTGATAGAGGATGGCACCGCTAACTATCCGCGTAGCCTGACGTAGCGATCCGCGAGCGACTACGTGCGATAGTGAAGATATATTGCCCTACAACTTGGGAGAAGTACGTAAGATAGAGCGACCTAGACAGTACCGTGAACACTTCGCAGAATAACACGAGTTCTGCTGCCAGTGAAAGGCACCTGACTCGACTCGAATATTACGACGAAGCCTGTGATCATCCGTCATCGCTACTTAAAAGCGAAATGCTCGACTGACTACACATACGTCCCAGTAGAGTAGCGACGTCCGCGTCTCAGTCGTACGTGATATAGGAGTATGTATGCAATGCTACGATCTTCGTAATGATGTTCTATCCAAGCATCGTAAGGACAGTAATCACAACCAGATAGCTAGAAGATGAGACTACTAACGATACATCGTACTAGTGAGAACGAAATTTAGTCGAGTATATTACGTGAGCTCGTTAGAGATAGTCACTGATCACAAAAAGTGTCAGTATAATCCAAGAAGACTGGAGATTCAGATACATATTGAAGTAGAGCATACAGCAGTACGTATATATACATATGCACAGTGCTAAAGAATCAGATAGATACGTTTCGCTGAAACATATTCAGCAGCTATCTCCGTTCAGCTCTTAACATTCTCATCAGATACAGTCTATATTAACCGTGCATATATCTATACTAAGAGAGCTGAGCTTTATATGCACACAGAGCAATCCCATGAAGCAAATGACAATCAACCAAATCCGAATACTAGAATTACGATATATGTTCGAGAGGTTGCAAGGATTACATAATGACAGCGAATCTCTATATTCTGATTATATCACACATATTAACATGTAATAGCAAAGATAGTAGCGACCATCATTCTCTATGTAGAGATCTCATTATCGAGCACCATAGAGACACATCAGATATCTGCATAGAATCAATGTAATTCTTACATTAAATGACATATATAGTCAAGTATAATATATACAAATCACGATATATAATATAGCTTACGATATACGAGGCTGATGTGCCGAATGAAATAACAAGCGACTGAGGATTCAACTCCACAGGCGGATGAGATATGAAGCAGGATACAAGAAAGATATACCTTGAATAATATCACTATCTACAGCTCGTTTATATAGCTTTATCATGAGAGAATGTCACGATATGTCAGTACGAACTAACCTGCAAACCACATAACTACGACATCTCTTTCAGAGATCATTCGTTATCAGTACTCAGAAGATAGGACACGAGAGACGAGTTATACGATCTACACTTACTTAGGAACATAGTTGATTAATTATTCGCAGTAATCACTCACAGTTACACACATGACGGTGCTTATCATTTGCTATACAACAGATATTATATGAACTCGTTAACTTGAGATATAGTACACAGTAGACTGAAACTAAGCTATATGTGATGAACATCTACACACGTGTATATAAGTGCAGTCTTGTCAGCAAGACATATGATAGTGTAGTATATAGATATCATGGTTTATTTGTACATACATACAGATATTGCGAAAGTTACAACACTATACTCCATCATCACGACACGCCTGAGAACTACACACCAAAGTCCATGAATCCATCTTCACAACTATACACACTACAGACTGAGCACAGTGATCCATCGACGACGATATACTAGTAAAATCATTAAAGACTTATACATGTCTAAGGCATGCGTAGTATTATGCAGCAGGGAGACGAAAAAATCTCAGTAATTCTTATTTAGACAGCAACTACAGTGACATGTAGAGACAACTGTTAAGAATTTTCAGACGTAGTCTCCACCTCAGAGCTGCATTACCGTTATGATCTATTAGATTAGCATAATCTTCTTGACGTATATTCGCGACATGCGATTAACAGAAGAGTGCTGCAGCATCCAGGGTGAACCCACCTCAGGAAGAGTACTCTATGTAGTTAACGATCTAACATAGCTTGCTACTCTCTCTTATTGGATATATATATCAGGATCACAGTGTGGGTGAGGGCGATGAGAGCGTGGATGCGAGGCCGTGTGGGGCCGAGTTGGCGTGAGGAGAGTGTTTCTCTTTTCTTGGTGGTGCGAGGTAAAATTTCATGTGAGTGTGCACGGTTGTGGGTGTGCGTTAGAGTGAGAAGGGATGTGTTAAGAGGCACGATGTGTGTGGAGTGTATGGTTAGTAGATGGAAGAAATATTGGACGTTCTCGATGAGTGTGAAGGTGAGACGATTCAAATTAGATATGTGGGTTGAGAGCGGTAGTAGCAGGCGATCATTCATGGGGCGGGGAGAGATTTGACCTGCGTTTGTGTGTGTACGATTTCCGCGCCTAGGAGCGTGTCTACATGGGTGAGTGTGTAGAAGTGAGCGTGAGTATGAGTCAGTGCATTAATGTTGTGTGGTGAGAGGGCATCTTTGTTTGTGAGTGAGATGAGAGTGAATAAGGTTTGACTGTGCGATGTGCGAGTGTGTAAGTTGTGTGTGTAGCTGTGTAGTAGTTAATGGGGCGAATAGTAGGATTAAGCTATATGGTGGGAGTTGATGTGGTTGTTATGCATGATAGCTGAGATGGTCGTTATTGTGTATGGGTGCGTGTTGAGAGTGTTGTGCATTACGAGATGTGTGCCGAAGTGGGTCGTGCTTTATTTTTTCGTTGATTTGTTGTGGAGATGTTAGTCGAATAATAAGTGGGGGATATAAATAATGTTTACCATATCTGTACTGTCTGATTCTACTTCCTCATGTACGTTTTTTGATTATAGCATGTGTACGTTATTCTTATCAGATCGATACCTTGTAGATAGTCAGGTACTAGAACATGTTGATACCACCACTCTGCATTATGCGAAGCCTAGATTAGTGTTAACTATCAGAGACAGAAGCACTCTATCCATTTCTATAGATATCTAACCATACCTACTAGCGTCATTCACCCTCGACTATATCCTGAATAAACAGCGTTATAGTCATTATGTTGCATTATATAGCTTATTCGCAAGAGAATATTCATGTATCAGCACTCATGATTGTGCCAGAATATATTCACAATGTCTACATGGATCCAGTAGTCTAGGAGAATGTCAACCAAACTAAACTCTTAGCGTCTCTAATCTGATTACCAACTACACTCCATAGTATTCTGAATAGTCGACTGTGTTCAGGAGAATGGGCTCGAGCTATCACGTTATCGAGCTGACAGTGAATAATATACAATACAGTTGCGACCAGCTTAAGGGACACACACGTACATAAACCAAGTTTGACACGACAATAGTCGGGATCCATATTATAATAAACTCTATGAGAATCATGAGAGAAACCTAGTCAGACATGATGCGTAGCTGCGACATGGATGAGTTGTGCGACATCAAGTATGAGATCGAGAGATGAGCAAGGAGGAATACTGTATATAGAGGGAGAGTACACACACCACCACACAGAGAGAGAGAGAGAGAGTGAGACGGTAACGAGCATCGCAGAGAGACACACGTACTCTCTATCAGATGCATCAGAGGACGATCAGAGCAGAGCGAATATGATACATGATACGTATGAGCACACGAAGATAGACTGCGACATAGCACGAAAGTACAATACATCACAAAAGAAAGAACTGCAACGGATATGAGAGATAGGAGAAGAGAGACGTGAGATTTATATCGGAGAGAATGCTGTGCGGAGAGACATAGACAGAGAGGAGAGAGAGAGAGAGAGGAGAGAGAGGAGAGAGAGAGAGAGAGTGAGGAGAGGAGAGGAGACAGCACTTTAAAAGTAGTTAATATAAAAGTTTTTTGTAAACATTTCAATCTAATACTTTGAACGATATCAATTTGATCGTTCGGGTAGGTATACACTATATGGGTAATTCGCTATCCTGGGTATCTTGGTTCAAACTGGCATTGGATGTCTCAGGTGTGAAGCAAATAGGAGCCACGTCGCAGACGTCTCAGCAAGCAGCAGGGAGATAAAATGACAGCGGTCTATACGTCCAACATGAAGAAAACGGCCGGTATAACAGTACACGTGATAGTAATATGAACACCGATCACACTATTACAGAGTGGCTTCGGCAAGCCACTGTCGAAATAACTACGATGTAGGGAGTTCACAGCAGCACTAGATATCGTCTGTATAAGAGATGCTGTGAGACTAACACGTGCGTGTAGAGCTGCGATGCACTCCATATATGGAAAGGAGTCCACAACTGGTGAATCACATCGAAGTTTAGACCGCGGACTATATCGCGTATTTAGCAGAGGATCACTGTAGTGAGTATATATACAGACAGCTATACTCCAGGTCGGCATATACGTAATACTCGCACGTATACAATAGTACCTCGCGAATATCACATTACAGTATACAGCAATAAGGAACAACTCTGTGAATACGTCTGACAAAGCGATAGGCACGGAACTAGTTACTGGATTATCATGAGATATCGTAGCTACGTAGATATGCACTATATGTCATAAACATAGTAGAGCACCCAAGGTATTGTGATATTCTTAAGATAATAGTAATCAAAGTCTTTATAGTAGTATACAAACCACATCAGCCGCACTTCAGCAGATACAAGACTGTATGTATGGGTTCTAATACTTATCTACTATCGCACTGACATCAGGAGTAGTCGGCACGGCACGTGAGCCCACTCTAATATTGACTATCATAGCAGACGATATAAGTCCGTGCATACCCATTAGTCAGCTAATCATATATACGCAACTATGTCGCGAGCAGCACTCATAGCTAGAGACTGCACATCAATTCTATCTACTCGAACCGCTGCGGACCTATCGTATAGCGATGAGCCTATATCTATATCATGTTAGCACTACTCTTTCATCAAGCACTATCTGACTCAGATCGAAGCACGTATCTACATATTCACGCATTACAATTTGATACTTATGCGAGACAGAGATCGATTAGTATCAGCGCGAATCACCAGATTACATTCTATAGAGCATAAATATTTCACTTTGAAATAAGTTGAGAAGAATCAATTGACCTTCAAAGAGTTGAATAGATCAAGTTGAATTCTTTCAACTTTGAAGGTTTGAAATTAAATATCGTTTGATCACTGATACTTTAGACATTTGGTGCGTAAGTCGTCTATACTATCTACACAGCAATTACGGGATTTTCCCCGCGCGCTCGGAGTAATCAATAACTCTACAGACACTGACCTAGAATATATCTCGCTTAATCACTAGAATAAAGAGTAAGGACGAGATAGATGGTTATCTCACACGTTCGTTGGCACATCTTAATAACATCATGCTAAAATATGTTATAAGGGAGAGGACACATTGTAGAACGACATTGAGTATAGACGATATCACGCGAACACTTCATATATCATTACTCAAAGTCGTACTCAAGTATATGAGAATATAGATACAGAATACTTGAGACGGCCTAGTCGTTCGAGGTGAAAATAGCCACTGAATGCATCAGCTCCATCATTAGATTGCTCATACTAATATGAATCGCTCTCAATATATCTCTATCTGATTTTATGTATTCAAGTTATATGTATATGACAAGAACAGACAGTTCAATGAGAGGATACGACTCAAGACGTGCATACGTGTACTCAAGAAGTATGATATTGGTAGCTATATCTTTCGAAGAACCGCTGCTACACTAGCTCATAATCCTACGACGCAAGGTAGTTATAGCACGGCTTGGGGCACGCTCGCCACAGACGGTCTCGATTTAATTCACGTGGTCCGTCCTGCGCCAACAAGCTACACAAAATAGATCATACGATGCATATTAATAACTACATGATACATACGAGAAGCGAGCTAAATCAAGGATAAAGAATACTTAACGAGATATTCACTGATGCCCACTACATGATCTATAGCAACAGTTATTTCTATCACTCACACACTCAACACACTCACTTTCATCACGTCGTCTGACAGCTGTATCCGGATAGCGGGTGATAACCGTGGATAATATAGTGGAGCATCGCTAGATCACAGTAGCATATCATGCTGTATAATATATCCAACGCTTGCGCAATCACGTTATGATGACTCCATGAGCGATAAGTTGAGCTTAACGGTGTCAGCCATCTATATTGGCTATCAGTATGATATTAGAACCCAGAGCTGAGAAATACGATAGTCTATATAGCATTATCTCTAGTATCGATCTCCTCGCGCACTATAAGACTCATGTAGTCACGTGGATAATAGAGTAATTTCCTGTTACTACTGTTCTGATGAAGAGTAGACTTGAATCAGAAGTTCTAGATAGCCAGCACCGAGCGAGAGAGACTAGATGATATAATTTTGCGTAGATCATGTCTGTCATCCAACAGCTTCCGCACAGATATAACCTTTAAAAAAATCTTTGAGTATGAACCTGTAATAACGATCCCAGCACATCTTTAAAGTCATCGTGGTTCAAGCCAATATAAGCGATCAGAGGTGTCGTTCCGTTACTGGCATATAGATAAGAGCCACATACTTCAGGTACGAGTAAATAGATTTACAGTGATTACGCCCTTAACGCCTCTACGTCATATTTAGATAGAAAAGTACCTATTTCTCCCAGATAATGATATACGAGAGTTATTGATTCGATAACAGTAGGCCTATGATCGCGATACAATGTGCCGCTCATTAATTAGATCGTCATACAAGATCGGCATCACCGTGTTACTCGTAGTTATGCACGACTCGTTTCTGCCCGACATAGCTCACGTGACGAATCTACGTCGAGGCAGGATAGGTGATGACTCTCGACAACCATCGAGGGCACTGTAGCTGACATTTATAACGATCCCCAGGTGTACGAATGATCACTACACTGGGACAAAATTCACGATACTGATAGAGTAGCACAGTTTCGGCACGCTAATCGTCCACAGGACAATGCTTTTCAGCCTATTACGGTATAGATGAGCGCTCCAGCCTCCATCACACAAGCGACGAGCTCAAAGCTTACTCGCGTAATGATCGACGTGTACAAATGATCTCA
Source organism: Trachelipus rathkii (assembly GCA_015478945.1). NCBI lineage: Eukaryota > Metazoa > Arthropoda > Malacostraca > Isopoda > Trachelipodidae > Trachelipus > Trachelipus rathkii. The sequence goes on from JABUQX010067662.1 coordinate 55,629, forward strand.
CCTCAGATGGCCACTAGCAACTCGGAATATCTAAAACTGCTGACCGCTCGTATCAAGCTGTGTGACTACGATGACGTAGCCGGATTAATATAAAGCACGCTCGCATCGACGACACCAATCTGCTGACCACAGCCAATTGACTAAGCGAGCAAAATACATGCTATACGAGCTCGCTAGGGTGCAGCATCGTAACATCGACAAACGCAAGGTGTGTTACGCATGAGCCACCCGCCAGCATACACGGAGCTCTATAATTATTTAATTGGAGGGTATTCCCCCAGCTTCTTCCGTGAATAAGAATAGCGTAGCCAAGAACACGTTCTATCTGAGCTATACTACAGAACTTGTATTAGAAACCTTGTAATACTATAAATACTACAAGATGGTAGCACATGGCAGAGGACGAGACAACAAAAGAACGTTTAGCTCAAGAGTCGGCTCACACAGCGCACATTCACGAAGACATGTTTCCGTCAGTGTGGCTAACATAGAGAGGGAGTTATGAACGTGAATTTATATCACATAATCGCAAGAGCATGTTCGAGTATTCTAGTGGACAGTCACTCAGTACTGTGCTTTCGCAGTATACGGACAATGATTTCATGTCCAGAGACATTGCAATAACATCGCTATCCAAGCATGTGAGTGACTTTACTTTTCAGACGAGAGGAAGGGTAAATCAACATCAATCGTAACATGATTTACTCGCGTGATGGACTTGTCGTTGGAGATAGAGGGATCACGCTTCATCTGACTCTGGAGATACAGATAAGGACATGTCCAACGTGCGAAGCAACTATCGTAACTTTTCTATGCACGAGCTATTACATACAGATAGAGAGCACGCTTATAGTCGCAGAGATCAACATATTACTACTCCCATCACACACAGATCAATAAGTATATGTAGAATAGATTTGTTTTGAGCTGTGATTTCCAAAGTAACACCAAAACTGTTAGACATTCAGGCGAGTTCAGGTGTACGAATTGTGGATTTTCCCTTGGAATGAAGATTGTTTGGAGCTACGGATTTTAACAAAGTGTGGTCGAAACCTCATTTCGAAATGAGATTATTTTGATTTAATAAAAATGTAACCCCGCATATCTATTTTTTCTTTCCTTGTCTGCTTATTTCGACAATGATCCCGCTTTAAGCTCTCTCTATCTCTCTCCTCTCTCTCCTCTTTCTCTCTCTCTTTCTCTCTTCCTCCTCTCTCTCTCTCTCTCTCTCTCTCTCCTCAACTACCACTCATGGCTACGTTTAGCTGTCCACTTACGCCGGATGTCACCCGGCTAATAACAGATACAGATGTACTAGGAAGTATCCAGGTCATTACGCGAACGAGGGCGTTACACTTCAGACGCTTGAGCCTCATTCGGTACTCATTACGCACAAGTTCTTTACGCTGTCTAACTTACTCACCCGGCCTCGCAGCTACGTATAGGCAGTTAAATACTCTCTGGAGCTGATTAATATTGATGCAGCATTCACGGTTAAAACCTCGTAAGTATCGCGGTATGCTCGCAGAAGAGATTCGACACATGCCGTAGCTAACTACATACTAAAGTGCATGCGCGTCATTTAAATCAAATCAATGCCATCGGTGAGGGTGACCCATTCTTCTCTCTCTCTCTCTCTTCACTATACTAACGCACGACGTAGATCTATCGAAATGAGCCGACGCAGCTGCCAGTGCTAGAGAGACATAGACTTACATTGCCAAAGATCGCTCATGGGCGCAGAATGCAAGCCTTATGCACGTAACATTGCGTTCTGAAGAGTGATGCGGACACCGACCGAAGTACTTCGATAACTCCGCATGAGAAGATTCGCCGTTGACTCACGAGTTCATAGCTCATCTCGTCCACGAGCACGAGGTATGTAGCGACCCTTTCTATGTGTCGAGTATCTCGCAGGATAGTGGTCCGTAGCCTCGAGACACTCTACTTTCTCCTATTAACGCGACGACGCGCGACGATTCACTACGATGTAAGTAAGCTCTCCACTGTAGCATAACGTTAGAAGTTAGCTTTATACTGCAAGATGTCACCAGTCTAGTGCCGGACAAGGTCTACGACGTCAACCAGAGAAGTGAGCGATCTAGCCTTGACGAGAGTCAGCTTGCCAGGAGCTCTTGAGGTCTAGTCGTTAACTCGCAGAGCACATCGACTCTCGTCGAGAGCGAATCGCACACCATGACTCTGTAATAAAGCATCGATGCACTATAGAGCTGTTCAGCAGGAATCGAATCTAAACTACGATAGTCCATCATGCATAGCGACATGCACTCAGATAGTATAGCAAATGACATACAGAGACCATGTAGTCTATCATGCTGTTACACATATTCGAGATCACACCAGCTGAGAAAGCCATGTCCAGCTAGAGGATGTGCTGAATAGAGGCCTTGTTCAGACACTGATAGTAGCAGTACAGATATGATACTCGGTCTAATCTTATAGCAGGTGTTGATGCTAGCATCGCGGGAAACCAGAACGACGTCAGCTATGAGCGACACGTTCATAGGTGCCATCTGCTGAATTGTGTCTGCGAATATGTACTTTGCCGTACGTGTTCATATTTATGTCGGATCTTTGTGAGAACCACTCACAGACCGCACCGCCCTACGTCTCCACGGTGTTCTAAGTTCATCAATGCTAGTTTGTCTCTGGGTTAGATTAGCGGAGAGACGATAGATACTCTACTATTGTATGTGCGAAGTGCTACTTCTATGCAGTTGATGACGCGTATTCCGCCGAAATAGTAGTGAATAACGTCAAATCAGTCTAAGTGCTATGATAATTTTGCTATTATCACGGACACGAGACGTCATATCGCTGTCTGACACGTCGTGATGCGAGTAGAAGGTCCATCCTGCTCAACAGCCTGCAGCATGCAGAGATCAAGTAGTTGCAGAGCGCATTCGAAAACGCTTATAATAGAATTGCTAGGCGTCACTATCTATAGTGACAGAAGAACAAGACGAATTAACCAAGACTCAATACAACAGACTCGATAGAGCATATATACATTAAGATATGTCTAGCTGACGTCAATGATACTCACTGCGCTCTAATGACAGCCGCTACTGGCGTCATAGCAAAGGCAGCAATCGCATATGTAGACGTATGATCGATCCACGCTACGATGCGCGACAACGCAGACTACGCCAGATTTAGATCAAGAGACGTCACGGTACTTACACGACGCATGGAGGCTATGAGCGAAAACTCGAAAGAAGAGCGCTCGAAGCTACCATTATGTCGCACTCACCATATTCACTTTTGACCCTCAGCTTGCGTGGAGAACATATCGAAGAGCACTCCAACGAACGTTGGCAGTCATGTATAGAATGATCAGAGCTCGAGTGTATAATGAGAAGACTACTCAAGAACATTTATACGGCACATAGCCTAGAACCGATGACCACTGTGGTCGTATCTTTCGGAATAAACTTTCAAACTAGGTAAGCAATAGACACACCGTCTTAAGAATAGAAACATAGATCAGACACTCCTACATTCTACATCCGGGAGTTTAAGTGAAGAAGACATCCGAGACGGTAGCAGTCTACCGAAGAGATAGAGGCTCGACCGAGGCGACGGCCGCGAGTGCGTTGGCAAGCCGCACGATGATGTACAGATCGCGCTCGATCTGAGGCTCGATCCCGGGCCGTTGTATATTGATGCGATGTCGCGCCAGGACGGAATCTGTCCGCGGTATTACTGAGTAAATGGTGATGACCCACGCACATTTCAACATGATACCAGAAATTAGTATTGACTACTTAGTAACACAGGGACACTATCTACGAATTATGAGCATCTGACACACCGCATGGTGTGGCCAGCGCTTGTTGCAGTACATATAGTGTATAACAAGTAATATGTCTAGATCATCATCTTATCTATAGTCGTTCTATAATCAGGATGAGACGCGGCCCAAAGACTGGATGCTATCTATACAGCGGGATACGCGGACAGTGAGGATGATATCTAACGAGTGTATCTGGCGAGTAGAGACTCACATAGTAAATATTAAGGTAATGACTGGACTACCAGTTGTTATCGCTCAATCCGTGCGACACAAAAGAAGAGACGGATATAGTCAACCATCACTCCTCGACGCCGCAACGTGTCTGCACGCACAGGACCGATACCATAATTGCAGTGCAAACTGGTGACTACACGAGATGTAGGAAAATTTCATGACATAGCAGCTTTCCGTGCCGGACAGACAGTTGCAACAATTAGCCGGGAACGTGCTTACGACTAGATCGCGCGCAAGATCGCGCCCGGAACCCTGGCGCGAACGAGCATCAGACACTTTAGAGACGTCGATTAGACGTCATAGCGTCCAGAGATTCCAGCGAAACATAACTTAGATGCAGCAGATTACATAAAAAATGGCTGTTGAGGAGAATAGACTTATAGCATCAGTACATCCTGTTAAGCTTGCGCGACTGATCTATGTAATATCCAACTGACGCTGCAAGCAATCCGAGACGTGCATACTTAGCTAGCTTAACGTCAGTACTCATAAAAGTAGAGAGCTCGAACTGCACGCACGCGAGCGACTGATATAGTCACTGCTATTAGATTATAGTCACCGGAACATAGTATCGAGATAGCCGATAGCCACTCCGCCCAATCCGATAGAATAGTCAGTCTCATTCGAGATTCGACATACGCGAGTGTAAGATGTGTTGATATTAATAGGCTCCATCAAACATAGCAGCATATCATGCTCAGGACGATAGCGTGTACACGAGGACGGTTGCGAGGGCGCAGACTCTTTGCTACGCATTTTGCAATTGTACGGTCGTCAGGAGTTACGAGAGCGTCGAGCGTGACATCGTATGCTAACCATAATTGCGCTGCAGAATAATGGATCGGAATTCAAAGCTACGTGCATATAGATAAACTATAAGACAGCTATAGTGCTCTGAGAAACAACGCGGACATTGATGCTATGTTCGATTCAGATTAAATTAGTGTACTACCGCAATTCACGCTCACATACTAGATCGTCGCGATCTACCGCGAAACGTTACAACGCAGCGAATCACCAGCGCGTGATAATCCAGTTCGCCCAAGCGTAAGATAGTATGGATGCGTTATAGACGCCTCAGCATATAGTGTCTGACACTCAGAACGCAGATCTCTATGATGTCAACTTCGACTAGTCAATGCATACCTAACAAGAGTGGTATTGGGATTCAATGACTCAATAGATATTATCTCACATAACGGACGCGACTATACGAACGACATAGTCGTTAGTACGGGTACACGACTCGCGAATGAAGAGACACGTCTTATGCTGATGTCGGACTTACTATATGTACGCTGAGTAGAAATACGTAGACGGCACTCGCGCAAGAATCAAGAGCTACGACAGTAGCCATATAAGAGACCAGAGCTATAGGCCAGACGACTCAATGCATCGCCATCGACGGTTCACCTAGATTCACGAGATCGACGTGATGCGTCTGCTGCGTCAAGTCTCGCTCCCTACGGAGATAGTCAGTGGAAACAAGCACTGGACACCAGTTGAGAGTAGACGAGATCGATCGTCATCTGCATCTAGCATATCGAGCTTTGCGCATCCCGCATCTATCACACGCACGCTGCAGTGTGCATCAGTAATGTCGTAGCTCGAGCCGTAGATTGCTAACAAGCTCGCGCAAGTGCGATAGCCTCCAGCTCATATCTCGCCACGCAACCTGATCTTTCGTCATACGCTTCTGTATCTGGTCTTCATGTGCAGCGATCGCGTTAATCCGCAAAACACGCGACACAACCTAAGCTATCAGTCGCAGCACCAGATCTTCAACTGATCAGAACAATCATGCATCAAGCCGCTCGCATCGTGATACGGAATACAGTATGAGTGCTAGAGGGATATCGACGTAGAATCTCCCTTTCTCCAGTTCGTGCGGAGTCTTGCAGCAATAGCAGCGAAGCAATACTACTAATGTTGACTGACCTTAGATAAGGGCATTTTACAGTGCTGAATCTGTATAGATCCGGTACGATGCATCATAACTACCAGCATCAATCTAATCACAGGAGTGTATATTGTAGATTCAACACGTATTGCGACATGAAAGCCTTCGCGTAGTAAGATGACGGACAGTCTGAGGATGAAGCGCATTGTATATGCTTCGCCACAGAATCTCTGTTGCTCACGAGCGCTTAGGAACATCCAGATAAGGCATAGTACTTCAAACTCCGGATTATTCACACAAACAACACAGGATAAAGCGACTGAGCTCTCGGGAGTCAAATCCCGATAGTGCGCTACGCAGACGTTATCAGATACCCGGGTGCGCTAGTGGAGGGCTGTCTTGATCAGACGAGACCTCTCCCTCTCACTCCGCAATCCAGCAGTACAATCGAACTGCATGACGGCACACGAGAACCAATATATCAGTAGTGAAACAAGCCAGAAGCGCATTCGCACTTCTGTGAATGCGAAGATAACGCGTAGAACCACGTACTACCAACGTTGCTAGAGCTACCTAACGTAGGTACCAGAACTTCTGATCGGTAGAACTGCGAGCTCGAGAGAGTTCCATTGACGAAGCTCGGCACTGACGAAGTGCAGAAAGTAAAATAATAAAACACACTACTGATCGTCGTACCCGCACAGTAGATTGATGTTATCATATCGTGATCACGTGCCAATATGAACTACTCTGCGATCACGCAATAACAGCGTCTAATTCCTGCGCAGTCTCGAGTCACTAGTCTCTCAGCGTGATAGCACGTATCTGTGCTATTCGTATGCATTGCGCGTGGATATGATACGAGCAGGACACAGAGGCCTGGATAAGCGCAGAGGAAGTTGCAGGCTAGATCGAGCTATCTGAGACTCCAAACCGGAACGAAGACCAGCGCGATCGACGTCCGTCCATAACGCTCAAGTACAGGAGTCACTCGAGTGCGCACCAACATATGAACTATGGTACTTTACGAATCTCTTCAGCACGGTATCGCCGCTACATACACTGAGCTCAATAGCGTGCCTCGTAATTTAGCGTACAGTAGCAGCTGCTCTTCCGTTCTCTCTCTCCTTCGCTCTCTCTCACCTCGTGATTATATTTCCCAACTCCATTGTTGAGCGCTTGATCTACAGAAGTGAAATGACAGGAGCAGATAAGGTAAAGGAGGAAAACGAGCGCTTCTAGTGCTGCTCCAGATATCTCACGGCTCCACCTCTTGCCCCTCGCCGTGAGCCATCCTGCTCTAAGTCGATGTCGGGCCCCGCCTGGTCTCTCCCCCCTCTCTCTCTTCTTCTCTCTCTCTCTCTCTTCTCTCTTCTCCGTCTTCTCTCTCTCTCCGTCGGTGAAGACACAAATTGTTCCATTTTGTTTTCAATTTTTAAATACATAATAAGTTTATTAAAAATAAGGATTACAATTTTTTTTTTTATTTTCCAATATATATATATATATATATATAATATAATATATAATAATATATATATATATAGTATATTATCAGTATAATATATATATATATATATTATATAATATATATATATATATATATAAATATATATATATAATAATATAGTATATATATATATAAAAATATTTCTATTTGTTTTTGTAGACACAAATTCTGGAAGAACAACACGAAAATATATATATAATATATATATAAATATATATATATATATATATATATATATATTATATATATATATATATATATATTAATATATATTATATAGTATATATTATACTATATATACTATATTATATATTATATATAAATATATATATATATAATATATTAATATTTATATATATATATATATATATTATATTATATATATATATATATTATATATATATTATATATATATATTAAAAAAAATTATCCCCACATTATACTTTTAAATTAAGAAAACTTTGTGTATTTTTTATACATTTACTTTTTTTAAATGTTATTTCTTACATAGTTCTTATAAACTCTTATAAATATTTGAAATGTTTTTTTTTTTTTTTTATGTCTTATGAAATAAAAACTTATACGTTCCCCTTTACATTGATATGTTTTAAAAGGATGTTGAAATAGGTTGCTATTTTATGACTTTCTAAGGTTGCTATTTTTGGAGTTTTAGCTTCTAAAGGAATTAGGTATAAACTCTTAAAGGATGCTGTAGGATACTATAGGATAAGGTTATTTACTACCTATCAGCTACTAAAGGGGTATTTACTAGTTAAATTAGGTGATTTATCAAGTAGGGTAATATGGCAAACCGGGTACTGGGTTTATATTTCTAGCTTCAACAATACAAAATATCTTCTTCCAATTTTTTTGTTTTTAGCTCCTAATAAACAGGATATAAATAAGAAAGACTTGGAAACCAGTACTATTTGGAACTAGTGCTTTTTTTCTTATTTTTTTTGAGCTTCACGCTTTTCACAGGACGTTTAAAGGAAGACTTTGGTAATTCTTGGGAAGGGTTGCTTCAAAAAATTTAAGTTTATCACCAATTGTATCTTAAGGATTATTTTTTAAATCTCATTAACAATATATGTTCACATACACACACATACACCCACACACACACACAGCTATGATCATTCACCCAAACTAAATTTAAGTACTCGTAATTATTTATCCTATTTTGTTACCATTTCATTCACATGGCTACGCAACGAAATTAGGGACAAGGTTCGAGTCCCAGAGGGGTCTCTTAGTAGCGGTACATCTGGTAGTAAGGATAAGACGGAGAAATTGGCGAAGTTGACGTTATTCTTGATTGGAAGCCTGATATATTATTAGGGTCGAGGGGAAAGGAACGACTGGGGGACCGGGTCTCCACGAAGCTTCTGTAGGGTCTGGGGAACCACATCCTTCGAGCTAACGACCCTTATAGATGATCAATTAAATAAATATACATAATATAATATAATAAAATAAATAAATAATCAATAGATAAATAAAACTAAAGTAATTAATAATAATATAATAATAACTAATAATAAATAATAATAAATAATATTTTACCGCAGTACTACACTACATAAGATTTAGCTAGGAACATAAATATCACAATTCGAGTTAAGAATATAGCGATATAGATTTATGACAAGTGTACTCAGATTAGATTACATCGAAGTATTTATCACATTATGTATTATAGTATAGATAGATAGATAGATAGATAGATAGAAGATAGATAGATAGATAGATAGATAGATAGATAGATAGATAGATAGATAGATTTGGTGAATAATAATAATAATAATAATAATAATAATAATAATAATAAAGTACTAGTACTATTATTATTATTATTATTTATTTATTATTATTATTATATTATTATATTTTTATTTTTTTTAATTATTAGTGTACTTAACAATTATTACTTAACAATTATTGTACTTAGCCAATGTCTACAATTATTATTATTATTATTATTATTAAATTATTATATATTATTATTATTATTATTTATTATTATTATTATTATTATTATTATTATTATTATTATTATTATTATTATTATTATTATTATTATTATTTCCTAAAGGTATCAATCACTTGATGAACGATTTTCTTAAGGACTATTCTGAAATAGAAGAGAAAAACCTGCTTTTTTGAGCTTTTAATCTAGTATTTCACCTTGGCTACCTCAGGCATTATCAGAGACGAGTTCTAGACTAACTTAATAATTGAGGAAACAAAATAAATGTTATTTAAACTTAAAATAACATTTATTTTTAGTATTATCAATTGTTAATTTAGTCTAGAACTTTTCTCTAGAACTCCTCGTCTCTAGAACTCGCCTCTAGAACTCGTTTCTGGAACTCGTAGCCAGGCGAAATATTAGATTTAAAAATTCAAAACTATTGTACTTTTATTCCAGAATAGTCCTTAGAAAATCAATCATGAAGCGACTGATTAAAAAAAGTTAGTGAAATAATAATAATAAATAATACTAATAATAATAATAATAATAATAATAATAATAATAATAATAATAATAATAATAATAATAATAATAATAATAATAATAATAACATTCCTAGTACTAATATATTATTATTATTATTATTATTATTATTATTATTATTATTATTATTATTATTATTATTATTATTATTATTATTATTATTATTATTATTATTATTATTATTATTATTATTATTTTATATTTTATTTATTTTCAATTTATATTAAAATTTTTTAATATAAAAATATTTTGATTATTGGTTTAATTCTCTTAAGATATTAATCCATTATTATTATTATTATTAATTATTATTATTATTATTATTATTATTATTATTATTATTATTATTATTATAATTATTATTATTATTATTATTATTAATATTATTATTATTATTTAAAATAGTTTTATAGTACAGCAAAAATTTTATATATCCAAATTTTTAATTTATTTCCTTTAATTATTGATTAATTGTTATTTTTATTTTGTTTTTTTACTTCTAGGTAGAATGAGGAAAATTAACAACTGTCACGCTGGTCATATTTGAACCGTCCGAAAATATCATAAAATGGCACTCCGTCAGTCAGGGGTTACAGAGTGAGTTTCGTGCAGTTAATTAAATGTCTCAGTATAATGAAGTTTATTTTATTAGTGTCTATTCTAAAATTTAAGCTTATTTTTCTTTATAATTGAAATTTTTTTATTACCTAAAAATCTTTTTTGTGGAATTTTCAATATTTCGTTATTATTATAAGTAGAGTAATCATTTGAATCATTTTTTGTATAAATATTTTGTCCAAGATCTTCTGGTGGTTCTTCCTCATCAACTTGGTTATCATAGTCTGAGTTTTCTACTTCTGCTCCTGGTAGTTCATTGTTAAAAGAAGGATTTTCTGCCGCTGGTTCCAAGGAAACTACTTGCAACCTTCCTCTGTTCCATTGAGGATTTTCTTGAATGTTTCGCATCATTTGGTTTTGAAGGTAATTTTCATAGTTTTGTGAGTTATTGGGACGCCTCTGAAAAGGCCTTCCGAAGGGATCTAGGCCGAAATGTCTGTCACGATCAGTAAATCTTACAGGAAGGTTATTGTTTTTAGCTAAAGCGCCAAGGTATCGTTTTATTTTTTGTACTCCATCTGTGTTTAATAAATAATTATTACCTTTGGTGGTTTGTTTATCAAGAGTGATAAAATAATTACCTGTATTCCGTTTTTTCCTATTTTGAGAAAGTTTGCTGCTCTTGTCATCTGTGACATGCTTTTCTAACTCCAACTTATTATCTTTAGCAGGTGTTGCTTCATAATTATTTAAATTACTGTCGTTGCTGACTTTAGCTCTCTTCATGTTTATCAGAGCATCCAAAATTGGATTTTTTTCATTATTTGGGGTTTTCTTTTGGTGTATGAGCGATCCCATATGCCTTTTAAAAGTACTATCATTGATGGCTTTTGCTGGAGATGAAGTAACTTTATGTGGCACATGGACATCTCTTTTTTCATAATTGATTTCGTCTCTTAAAAGAGTTGTAAAGAATCTTTTTTGTTGCTTGCGATTGGGGTTTGTGACTAGATAAGGATTGATTTTAGAAAGTTGGTTTTTTAAGATGATTTTAAGAGACGGTTTCTGTTCTAAACTTGAACTGTCTTTTATATTCTTAATTAAAGAAGCAAAGTAACGTTTGTTTGGAACATTTTCATAACTGTTATTGTAGAAATCAGAAAAACTATCGAGCTCACTTTTGTCACTATAATTTCCTAATAATTGATACAATATTTTCATAGAAGGCTCGCCATTTTGATTAGAAGTAGTTTCAATTTCAGACGATGAAAGAGCAACAGGGTAGATCCTATCTTTATTTACCAAGCCGTTTCTAGCCAAGATGGAATCCATAATATGATTGCGCAGTAGGTCTCTGTTATCAAGATAATTTTGTAGGTTTACTTCAGAATCCCCATCAGGAGGTAAAGATTTAAAGCCCTGTTCCCTTGTATGTGCTTCTTTATTAAGAAGAGATAAAAAGTCTTTGTCTGAGAGAATTTCATTTCTGTTTGGCCATTGATCAGAATATTTATTGTTTGCTGAGGACAAATAAAGCCTGTCCGTATCTCCTTTATTGTTTAGTTGTGTCGAAATGCTATTCAAATAATTGTCAGCTTTCGTATTGTCAAGAGGAAAATCAAAAGGGTTTCTGTCTACACCACCTACCTTGTTTTGAAGAAGCGTTGATAAATGGCGCTTATCCATTGCTTCTTTATTCTGTAGAAGGGATGCAAAATGGCGCTTCTCCATATCTTCTTCCTTGTTGTCTAGAAGTGATGCAAAATGACGTTTGTCGATACTGTCTAGATTGTCAAGCAGCGCCGCATAATGACGTTTTTCTTCATTACCACTGTTGTCGAGAACTGAACCAAAATAGCGCTTATTTACATTATCGTTTTTCCCGAGTAATGACATCAAATTCTGCTCTTCAATACTATTCATGTTGTCAATGAGAGAAGAAAAATGTCTTTTGTCCATGTAATTTTGGTTATCAAGTAATGAAGAAAAATGTCTTTTGTCAATGTATTGACTATCAAGCAATGATCCTAAGAATTTTTTATCCCGGTTATCTGAGCTGTCAAGCAAGGAGCCGAAATGACGTTTATCGTCTGCCCCAATATTGTCTAGTAGTGAACCAAAATGACGTTTTTCACCGGCTCTGCTGTTATCGAGAATAGATCCCAAGAATCTTTTATCAATGCCTTGACTGCTGTCAAGAAGAGAAGCAAAGTGTCGCTTGTTATCAGAGTTGTCCAGTAGGGAAGCGAAGTGTCTTTTGTTATCTGAGTTGTCCAGTAGAGAACCAAAGTGTCTTTTGTCAAAGTCTTGACTATTGTCAAGAAGAGAAGCAAAATGTCGTTTGTTATCCGAGTTGTCTAGTAAGGAAGCAAAGTGTCTTTTATCAAAGTCTTGACTATTGTCAAGAAGAGAAGCAAAATGTCGTTTGTTATCCGAGTTGTCTAGTAGAGACGCAAAGTGTCTTTTGTCAATATCTTGACTATCATCAAGAAGAGATGCATAGTTCCGTTTGTTTTCTGAGTTATCTAGTAGTGAAGCAAAGTGTCTTTTGTCAAAATCTTGACTATTGTCAAGAAGAGACCCAAAATGTCGTTTGTTATCCGAATTGTCAAGTAGGGATGCAAAGTGTTTTTTGTCAATTAGCGAAGCAAAATGCCTCTTGTCAATATTTCCTTCATCATCAAGCAGTGACCCAAGGAATTTTTTGTCTGGACTGTCAAGTAAAGAGCCGAAATGTTTTTTCTCAAGGTTATATCCTTTATTTTGCCACAATGATGATAAATGTCGTTTATCGATGTCGCTATCAATAAGTGATGAAAAATGACGCTTCTCTAAATCATCTTTATTTTGAAGCAGAGATCCGAAATGGCGCTTCTCGTAATCATTATCATTGGTATTTGAATAATATTCCTGATCATCTCTTCTTGGTTTATTTTGTATTAATGAAGATAGATGGCGCTTATTTGTATCGTCCATTAGTGACGCAAGATTTCTTTTACCTTCCCTCAACCCAGAGTTTTTGAATAAAGAAGACATGTGTCTTTTTTCTTCTGCATTTTCTTCTAGAGATGATAATTGGTTATTAAGTAAATTTGCCTGAAGATCTGTACCGAAATCTTGGTTTTCTAAGTCTCTTTTAGATATAAGACTCCTATGACGTTTATCCAATTGACGGTTGCTAAGGTAGTTATCTTTCCCTGGGGTATTCGTTAAATTTAGGGACTTCAGATATTTTTCATCGTCTTTTGCATCAGATTCACTAGTTTGCCGTTTAAACAAGCGTCTTCCTTTGTTCTTGATCAGAGATGAAATATGTTTTTTGTCAATGAGAGATGAAAAGTGACGTTTTTCAGCCTCTGGGGCAAACTCTTCTTCTTCAACTTCTTCAGGAATCACGTCATCTACTTCATATTCCACAACTTCATCATAATCTAATGGGATTGAAAATCTTTTATCAAAGTTTGTTCTACTTGCATAACTTGGACTTTTGAGGAGTGATCCGTAAAATCGTTTATAGTAATTGTAATATGGATACTTTCTATTTAATGTATATCGCGTTCCTCTTAAGGACCCAATGTGTCTCTTGTTTATCTCCCTCAGACCCAAATTATCATAATCATAATTCACAGAGTTTAAAACGTCGTCATACTCCTCGTCTGGATAATTTTCTTCAATCACGAGACCTGGAACTTTTCTCTTGTTCAGAGGAGAGTAGTATCTTGATTTTACCAGGGAAGATAAGTGTTTCTTATTAGGATAAGCTATGAAGGTTTGTGGGACCGTTTGAGACTTCAAAATCGAGCCTATATATCGTTTACTAATTTCTTTGATAGGC
>JABUQX010067662.1:75000-84948 GCA_015478945.1 Trachelipus rathkii
TATATTATATATATATATATATTATATATATTATATAATATTTATATTATATATATATTATTATATATATATAATTTATATATATATATAATATATATATATATATAGATATATATATATTATAATATAATATATATATATTATATATAATATATATATAATATAATTATATATCTATATATATATATAATATCATAATATAATATATATATATATATATATTACTATACTATACTGGATCCATTTTTGTCATGATTGTCTAGAAGAGCAGCGTCCATAACATTCTAAAAGGTTTATCCCATATCTTATCTGAAATCTCCCATTTTAATAGACTCTATTTTCTTGTATCTCAAGAAGTGAATATTCTTTCATCCAACGACTTTTTAATGTGTAACTTACTGGTGTGGACGTTGCGTGTTGCTGTTGTGCGCTTGTACATATATTCCAAAATAGCAATTTTAGAGAACACTAGATGTATTGGGTCAATGCGCGGTAACACTAGCTTCTTTTTTATTCACGCTTAGTCTTATCTCTTTCTGTACTGGAATATTCATTTTCGGTGGCGTATTTCTGCCTACACTTTTCTTTTGTGATTTATACTCACTTAATCATTATTAATAGCTTTTCTTTACATGGCTCAAAGGTAATACGAGCCCATTACGTGTTAGGGTTTTGGAGTTATTTTTATGTCGAGCCCGTCGTAGGCTGTCGGTGTTCTGTCCGGGATATCATGTTGTTGGTCATCGCTTTGGGCTATGGTCACAGTCTCTCATAATAGTAATTATATAGTTACTGTATATTATATTATCTTAACTTTTCATATTATATTATTGAATCTTCTCATAGCATTGCACTACTTAACGTCTTTATACTCCACTCTGATATTTTATTACGATATACTCGTGAATTCTGACTTCATTCTTATTAACATCATATCAATTCTACTCCCTTAACTTTTTAGTCATTCTGTAGAATTGTTACCTTCATCGGTCTTATTATTATACTTTCTCGATTTATTTATTCTCTAGTCATGATGGATTTATTAGTTAAAATTAACTTATGTGGAATTTACTCATTCTTTTAAAATTCACTTATTTTACAACTTCATCCTTCTCTTCTCCAAAATACATTCTAATTTTCCTGTCTCTTCGAAGGTTCTGTCGTCTCTCCTGTCATGACAATACTAACATCTTGGCTTAACATTAGAACATTAATAAAATGTCTTGGAAAACCTCTAATCCACAAACGGTTGCTTAGGGCGTAGTCATCAAAAGTTTAATACTTAGGAAGTTCTGTGTTTAGAATACTGTGATTAAGACTTTATCCTTTACCTTTATCTCAGTTGCTTTATAATATATATTATATAAATATGTTTAAAAAAATCTGGTTTCCTTGAGTTGGATTTCAAACAATGGAATCGCATTGCCATTGATTTCGATGATACCAAATATGGTCTTCATCTGGGGACTTAGTGTAATATCCGGATAAATGGCATCTCTTCTCTACATCTGGGTGCGGGGAGCGCGGAACTGTTTTACCTTGTTAATCGGGGTTCCAGGATACCTGGGGAGGGAACATGGAGCAAAGGGTCTCGGGGAAGTCTGAACACTTCTGTGAGTGACGTCACGTCAAGCAATTGGCAAACTGCTAAACAAACTTTCACTCTCTTGATAAACTTATCAAAGACTTTATTATTACTTATTATGTTTTATTATTTAATTTTATTATTCTATTATTATTATTATTATTATGTATTATTAATTATTACATACTTACTCGGACTTTTTAAGTACTTCTCAATGTGGTCTGTAAGATTATTCTATCGGGTAGTATGAGGATGGTTATTATTATTATAAGGTTGTTAGTGTCGGTATTTTAAGATTCATATGATTGTTAATGAGATGCTTTTTCTAACTTCGGTTTGTTGTGCTGAGGTTACGTAATGTTATGGTTAGGTCTTATATTAATTCAATTTATATCATTATTATCTATATAATTAGTTTAATTACTTATTATTATTATGCACTTATAATGCAGGTTCAAAGTATTATTAGCTCATCGAGGGAATTAATATTTTAACTTAGTTCATCAACTCGTGTATTGTTAACTATTTTATTTTTCGGTATATATAGTTCGGTTCGTTAGGTTCGGAGATATAGGTATGTTGGATGGTTGTGGGCTGGTTATCTGGGCTTACTGGATAGTTATGGGTGGTGTTGTATTTATGTTTGTGTTAACTTGTTTGGTTGTTGTTTGGTTGGTTGGTTGCGTGTGAAGTTTGTTTGTTCGTCTTGTTTGTTTGTCCTCTCGTTTGTGTTGCTCTCTCGTCTAGCTTTAGTTGTTGTCTGTTTGTTGAGATGTTGTTCTTCGTTGTGTCATCTTTTGTATTGTTCGTTATCTTGTTGATTTGAGTTCTGTCTCTCGTGTCTGTTTTAGTAAGGCCTGCTTGTTGTGTTGTTGTTTGTTTGTTGTTGTTGTTGGGTTTGTTTGTTGGTTGTTGTTGTTGTTGTTGTTGTATGTTGTGCTCTATAGTGTCGTAGTTTGCTGTCATAGATGGTGTAATCGTTTTGTTTGATAAGAGTTCATTTATACACACTCCACTTCTATCTTTAGTAATTAGGTATCTGTGATCTTATACATAGACTTCAAAAAAAAAATTATTGTTTGTATTTATGTAATTATATTATTATTATAATTATTAATTTCAACAAAGCAAGATATTATTTATTGTAGTAATATTATTTTATGTGATGCAATATTCCCATATGCTCACTCGTTCCAGCAATGAAAATAGCTATTATATAACAAAGGGACGCAGTAGAATATAAAATATCATGTTTTTTTCACAATATATGAATTTGTTAAATACTTCTTATTAATATTTATCTTTATCATCAATTCCTTACTATAGACTTTGGGAATTATCGTTATAAGTTTAGTCACATCAACACTGGGTAACGGACAATATCTATTAGACTTTTGTATTACGAAACTAAAATTTAAACAATTATATATGAAGATATATATATTACGATAGGAAAATGAAATATAATTTTCTTTAACACAATCTCTCTTAAATGCAAAAATACAATTATTAATTTTATCGCTCTTTATTTTCCATCTAAACTCACTCATTTCTAAGTCATATCTGGCAACTTCTTTATCCCCTCTCATTCTTTTCCACAGCAAACAAAACATATTTCAAAATCTCTCTCTCTCTCTTCTCTCTCTCCTCTCTCTTCTCATCTCTCTCTCTCTCTCTCTCTCTCTCTCTCTCTCTCTTCATCTCCATCCCACTCTCATCGCATCTTCTTCATCGGGTGTTTTCTTTCAGTATAATTGGTTTCGAGGGTGGGACGGAGAAGCGTATTTATTGAGAGGAGCGGAGGGTGTATAGCCACTCTAATGTCTATGAAGGTATAGAGGTTCGCTATAATCACGCCCTCTCTCGATGGTAATACTCTAATGCTCCTACAGACAATTGGATGATCCTCGTTCTTTAGTATTAAAAAATACATTATATATATCAATATATTATACAGATTAGAGAGTGTGATGGAGAATAATTATTTATTTCGACCGTAAGTGAATAGAAGTGTGTTCGACTTTATCTAGCGATCACGACCTTCTCCGAAAGGCATGTACATTACATTTTCTTTGAGACAAAGAATAAGTGGTTAAGTAGGCAGCATACTACTACCATATGTTACCTTTTACTAGTCGTTACCTTTCACTATCAGGACTAACTAGAGTGATATACGTATTTGATTTATTGGCAATTTTTTTCTGCCACCTACCACGTAAATTTGAGTATATAGGTGTTATAGGTAGATGTCTGTAAAGTAATGTGTATATAGTAATGATTAGGGTGTGTGGTTAAATAATAAGATATATGATTGTTATATGATATGTTTATGTCTGAGTAAGGATGAAGTGTGGATCTGAACGCATAACAGAAAGGCTTCAGAACACATTAGGTTCATTACTACTGGTAATTAATTTGATCATATATATAATTTGCAGTTTCACTTTTTAATTTATTTATTTAATTTATTTTATTGTTTTATGAGACCTATCTTAAAACTATTTTAATAGTTTTAAGAATTAATTTTTTTACTCAGGTTATCCTATATAGGTATTGTATATAATTAATATATATATTTATATAATAACTGATTTTTATAAATATTATTTTTTAACTCATTTATTTATTTTATATTTTTTTAGGTATGGTTTTTCTAAGTTTGAGGGGTAATATTTTCTGTGGGTTCCTATATTTTTGATATTTCATTCTTGATGGATTAAAATATCTTTTAATGATTTGGAAAATCATTATTTTTTTATTTTTTTATATAAATAATTAAAAGTAACCTTAATATGATTTCCAAAGTTCAGTCATATTTTTCATTAATGAACTTCTATCTTTCATTAATTACTCATTTTATTTTACTATTCTACTTATAGTCTATTATTTAATTATTTAAATAGTAATATTAATTTATTTCATTATGGGCTTTTTAAATAGGTGGGTAATAAATATAATTAATATTATTAGAGTCAATTAATATATTTATTTATATTTAAGAGAGAGCATTATTAAATAGATATTTAAGTTATTAATCAAATAAATTCCATTTTAAATTTATTTGGAAATCTAATTAGAATGATCGAATAAAAAACAGTAAATAAAATACGATGACAAGATATATGTCCAAAGTCAGAACTGCTATTACTGAAATTAGACCAGAAAATCTCTTAATAAAGAAAAAAATATATGACATCAGATAATTTTTATGCACCGATGTACTAGATGACGCTGACGATTAATCGTCCACATAACTTCAATTCAATCTGATTAATTAAATTCTTATATTATATAACCATTACTTTTTTGCATTCTGTCCTTAACCTTATAGGGCGTTAAAAATTGCCGCATAAAACTTAATAACAAATTTAATATTATACTTAACTCTCTAGGTATATCAAAAAAAGTTATTATAATTATATTTATATCACGATTAATTTTAGAATTTATGAAAATTAATACATATAATAAAAAAAATTGAAGATAAAAATTAGGCCTTAATATTTATTTATTTATATAAAAATATATATTTATTAAATTACATTTTTCACACTCTCACTTAGATTTTTTCCCTTTTGGCTAAAAAATAACTATGAAGTGTTGGCAATTTATTGTAAATTTTTGATTAAAATTTCTTCCGAATAGCGCTGATAATATAATATATTATTACCTACTATCTATCTGACCTATTGTATAGTTCTATTATGATATTTTATAATATTATAGTGTACTAACTCACAAAGTCACACTATGCCACGGCCGATATGGTAGTCTAAGTTCTGCGTGAAACGCACATCAGAACTTAGATGATATCGGATACTACGAGTTTTGCTAATGCTATTGATAATACTTAGGGTAAAGTAAAAAAACAAAAAAAATATGATTTTTTTTCCATATTATTGTTTATAGTAACTTATCATATATAATTTATCATAAATTTTGTCTTCGTGTCTACTCGTTTATCGTTTGCGACTGTGGGGAGATTGGAATTGAATCAAATTTAGTCATGTCTAATTAATGTTTGTCTACTTCGATTGAGTGTCTGAACTATACACTCTATGAGAAAGTTGGGTGATATGTAAATATAGAGCTTAAGTTCGATTTGTTATTATTGAAAGCAGTTGTAAATGCTATACACACAATATAGGTGATATGAAATTTGATGGAATTTTCTAGTTTCTATTATATTCACATTGTTAAGTGGTTCATTAACCCGTGGGTAGGGGTGGATATACATATTACCCAAAATGTTATTTGTCTGAGTGGAAGCATTGGGGGTGATAAAATATAAACTCAGGGATTTACTCATTACTTTACGATTCTGGCAAAAGTAAGAACAAGAGAGGAATATGATACACTCATTTAAGATTATATGTTCTAGATTAAGAAAACTAGTCTACTAAATAGATATTCTTTAACATCTTGGTGTGCACAGCTTGGAGTGGTTGCCACAATAGATCCTATTTATGGGTCGTTCATATTGATTCTACTGCACTCCGAGCACAAGAAAATATACTTACACATACACCACTTATTATAAATTATTGAGTGGACTAGTGTAGGTACAAGATGTTTGAGTTCCAATATTGTCATAGCGCAATAAAATCATACGAATTATGTATTTTAGTATATTTCCAATCCAATTGTATCGGGTTACATTAATGGAGGTAAGATCAAAAATTAGGACTAATTTAGGTCGAACACAGTTGAACTCTAATTATTATTTTTTTATCAAGATAAATAATATCGTTATTTTTAACTATTTATTCGTGACAACGTTGGGAAGGATAGTAGGTGGACGTTTATCTTTTCTATAGTGTATAGACTTGACGCGTGTTGGTAAATGTTTTTTTATGGATTTATGGAGGACATAATAATAGAGCAAATATGCCAACGAAAATCTTAATACTTAGGCTTTAAGATCCTAAGTGGATAATTAAGTTACGTCTTAATGGTTTAGTATGGTATATATGGCGCATTTGTTGGTATTCTGCTCGCACACGACTACAGTGAATTGTAAACTCACTCTTCATACGGGTTATATATTAGGTTTGACGGAGCAGTTCCTGCTGCTACCGAAGGTTCACACCAAGGAAGTGGTATGCAATTCTTGTCTATCCGTTCCAAGTTTCTTGAACTAAGGGATTTTAGAGATAGGATAGAGAGTTATGTTTTTTGTTGACGTACACTACTTATTGAGGTTGGTGAGGACGCGTGGAGATTGTGGAGAAATCGCACATATTACGAATCGACTATACTTGGCACAGATGTTCTATTTACAACATCGAGAGTAATAAATTTGGGAGGTAATGATGCGATCAGAGCTATATATACTGTGATACATAAAGTGTTTTCACGGATATAAGTGGAGTGAATGTGGGATAATTCTGCTTGAAAATATAAGTATTATAGAGATGGACACACAGGTGAGGTGAGGGGAATACGAATAAGGATCACAATTTTTTTTTCGGAACATTATCACAACAATCTCTTGCGACAATCATGAAACTTGTTGTGAAATGAGCTCTATAATTTAAAAGCCATAAAATAAGCCGAAATAGTTCGACATTTCTCTATAAATCAATTCGGAATGTTGGAGAAATTGGCATGGTCTCACAGGGACGAGCAATATATTTAACTTATCAGGCGGGAGAGGTATACCAATACAACCCACTGTTACAACCACTCATCTACTCGAACCCGGTGAGTGACTTGTGTGAAAATCACATTAGAGTAATATAATTTTCATAAACTCTAAGACACAGAAACCCTTATTAAAACAGATAAAGATAAATAAATAAACTGCACAGAATGGATAACAGGTTAAAGAGCTAAACTATCGAGTTTTTATTTCAGAATAAAGGTACGAATACTAAGAGATAGGAACGCTCAATATGATTTGAATCACTTGTGATATCATTTTACAGGAATAAGAATTCTTCACGTGTTATTATCTCTTTTGTTGTTCTTATCTTTTTCAATCATAGCTCAGTTTAGAACATTTCACATTAAGGTTTCATGAATTCAGGGCACCGCGGGGGTGCGAAATTACTTATATATAAGTTAAGACTCGCCATATAAATTCATCATTGATCGCATAATAATAAAGATTGCGGAGTAAGATATAATTCCACATCATTGTATATGAATAATATTTATTTCATAAGTTTCATTTTTTGAAATATTTATTTTGTAGGTAGGTATTTCCTATAATTATTAAAAGCTACTAATATATCAAACCCTTTCACTGCAGTTTCTAATGATAAATCACCGACAATGTTTATATTTATATAATTAAGAAACAATTTTAGTTATATGCTACTATATTTAAGATGGGTGAGAGTATCGTTGATGGCTTATACTGATAAGCGCCGGTTACTGTTTTAACTCAGCACGCGGAGTTTTCCCAGTGTTCGAATATACTATACTACGCTGATGATAAGATAGATAAATAATTCTATTCTAGTGTACTATTCAATTCATTATTAATACTGAAGTGGATGGTGACTTATTAGTGTGGATAAAGCTTCTCGACTTAGCTTAGTTATTCACTATTCAGTGACTGACGGAGTTACAGCGATTCGTATCCCTGCTGTCAGTATAGGTAATAGAGTATAATATTACTCATACTTATGACTCATTTAATTATCATCATTATTATTGTATATACATATTGTATAAATAAGTCAAAGGAGATTTTATACTCTCCATATGCGGATTACGTGAATACATATTATGGACTCCGCAGTCACTGAGTAAACAATGACCGGGATAAGCCTTTTATAATCCACTAACATCCGCGTTCCCTGGAATATTGTGTAGTACATATTCTGTTACTTATACATCAAATATAATTTCAATACTCGTAAGGAATGTGATTGTACAATAATGGACTTAGGGATCTGCTTATATTATATTATAATCTACCGTATTTAACACTAAGGATATTGGTGGTAGCAAAAATTCTTCTTGAATAACTTACTATTATTGATACGTGATCTACTAATTCGAAGGATATAGGTATGAGTATATAATTATCTCACTGGCTACTTACTTATAGCTTACTAATAAGCCTATAATACGCTTACTATAACCCACGCCAAATTGATAATGTGTAAGAGTTACATTTATAGTGAGAGAATAAAAGTGTAGCTTATAAACATTGAATCAACTCCACGGTCTGAGTATGGAGCACAACGGAGTTAGAAAATATGAATGTGGATGCAATTTTCTAAAACTTCAACCTCGTCACACTAAGGAGATAGCGTAGTGTGGTGAGTGCAAGGGAATACTATATACTGTCTATTCAAATCTGCATTCCAATGCATTTCTCGACCGAATAGCAATGAAACACTTAGTCTATAAAATCAACCCCGCTATTCAGTGATTTTTGCGATTGGCGTATCGGAATCATTTAGATTGATTATCTTAAAGCTACTAGTAGTTTGCATATATATTTAGCTTTATACTTAATACAAAAGTTTGCGAGCATACAACTGTGTATATGCAGCATATTATATTAATCTAACTATCAACTATATATTATATATATATTATTATATTATAATATATATATATTATATATATATATATTTTAATAGTAATATATATATATATATATATATAATATTAATGTTATACAGTAATGCGAATACAACTGTGAAACTGTGTATAAGATTATATATATGATATATATAATAATAACAACCATACCCCTATATATATATAATATATATATATATAAATATATATATATTATATATTATATAACTATTATATATATATATTTAATATATAACATCTAGTACAAAACTTAAAATGACTTAAAATTCTCAATAATTTGCACTTAGCAAAATTTATAAATTTCTAGGGTCAATTTATTAGATGTATGGTGAAATTATAAAGGATATTCGTACTCCGTATTAGGGGTGTCAATAAAATATCAACAAAAATCTGTATAGTACGTATACATAAATTTTACATATTACGCGTACTTGCTTAGATTATTATATTATATTTAGATTCAGCAATAAATAATTTATCATTAAAATAAATATTATTTATTAATTAAATAATATCGCTTAAAATCTTCGCTAATACAACGCTCTCTCTCTCTCTCACTCTCTCTCTCTCTACTCTCTCTATATCTATTCATCTTACCTTATTCACTTCTCTATCATCTCTGATGTACTTACTCTTACTCTCTCGAGAATAATGAGCAGAAGTATTTATTCAATACAACATTCATATTAATTTATATATTTACTTAATCTATAATCTATATATATTATATATATATTGTGTGTGGTGTGTGTGTGCGTGCCGTGTGTAATGTGCGTATATGTATTATGGTACGAGTTAAA
>JABUQX010067663.1:0-14913 GCA_015478945.1 Trachelipus rathkii
AACGATATAACAAAGTCTTACAACACACATACAAGACACGAATCAAAAAGAACCTTTATATGACCTTAAATATATAAAGAACATATTTGGAAGTTTGTAGTGTATGGTTTATAAAACATCTTTTTATCCCATTTTCCCTTCCTGTATCCTCTTTTCAAAAAGAGAGCTCTTTCTGGTTTGAATATTTAAAATGGAATATCGTAGGTCTTTTGTAATTTCATCTCAGCTAATAGAAGAAACCCCATTAAGTTTAAAAGCATTACTGCAGACTAGCGACTAAAGAATATACTTTAGTTGTAACATTCTAAGAGACAGTTTAATAGAAATTATTTTAACTTAACGTGTCTATTTTTACTTACCTTTATAGCTGTTATTAACTCCAGTAGTTTTTCATCGATTGCTTTGTTATATTACATTACGTAATTCCATTATAGCTCAGTTATTTATCTTGATTAATTTATAATTATTCGAAATTAAGTGGACAAGTTAAAAATATTTTGCTTTAATTTCTTATGTAACTTCATTTAGGTCATTTATATACATTACCGCTTCTCATTTTTTATCAGTTATATTATGGACTCTCAGTGGTCTTCAAGATGTCCATGTATCAAACTAATAAATTTATGGTTTTCTGTTATTTTAGATTTATTACCAATTCTGTTTTCACTACTTAATCATTGTGGATGTCTATCTCTGCATATCAATTATATATGGTCTCTCTAAATATGATATATTATCTACTATTGCTTGCATCCTTCTTTATTCATTTTTCATTTACTTTATTCATTTCTTGCATTAACTATCCTTTATTGATATTTATTTAAAATCGAATTCTAGCGAATATAGTTGTATGTGGTAATCATAGTGTATTTAATTGTATTTAATATATCTAATTAAATTCTAAAATTAATTATATGTTAAAAGACTCACTAATGCTAGTAGATATTTAAATTTAGTTTATTTATATATAGTATTATAATTAATTATTATTATATTATTATATTTTTATGATTATTATTAGTTAATAATTATTATTCATTCATTTTTATTTGATTATTATATATTATATATTAATATATTTAGTCTTATATATATATATTCATATTAGATTATTATAATTATTTAATTATCTTTATTATTATTATTATTATTATTTATTGATTATGATATTAATTATTTAATTTTCATCTATTATTCATTTATGCTAGACTTATATAATTTATTTCATTAAATTTTGATGAAGTCGGTGAGTTACTTTCTGGAAAGTACTTTATAGCATTTTACAAAGTTACGATCTATATTTTTAATTTTGATTGATTTTTATTATTATTATTCTCCTAATTCATATTGATAATTATTATATATTTAATTATAATTAGTTATTATTACTTGAATTTAATTATATATTATTCATAATTACTTATCATTAATTAATCTAATGTTAACAATCATATAGCTTAACAAAATACTTCAGTTCATTCATTATTTTCAAACTTTAAATATTAAATTTGGTTAATATTATGAATATTGTTAGTTGCAAATTTATAATATTAACATATATTAATAATTATTCATAATTATGTATTATATTAATTATATTTAGTAATTATATATATTAATGTATTTCTATATCTATATAAGTTACTAATAATTTATATATAATATAAATTGTTAAATTTTATATTATAATATTAATAATATTAAATTTTATTAATGTAACTTTAAATTAATTTAAAGTTTTTACTAATTATATATTGATAATATTTAGTAACATATCCCATTATTATAATCAGTCGATTCTCAAAAATATCACAAATTTCAATATTAATTATTATTCCATAAGCTTCGAATGATTTTTATCTATATATTTACAATAACTAATTCAATAAAATAATCAATTAATTGATAATATAAGATATTAATTCAATTAAATAATTAAATAGATAATAATAATACATTTGTATAATTATAATGCAATATATATATACACATAAATAATTATAATTAATAATATAGATATATATACAATTAAGTATTAGAGATTATAAATTTAAATAATATAATCATAAATAAATATTAATATATTATATAAACATTAATAATATAATCAGTATATATATATATATTTAAATAAATAATATTACCAATTTAAAATATATAATTATAATTTATATAATATAATATTAACTTAAATTATGACAACATATTAGGAAAGAAATCCTAACACTTAACAAGAAATTTATGGCAATTAAATAATGAAGATAGTAAGAATTTGCACCTAAATGTATATATAAGATGATGAATAACTCAAATATGATACTCTTAGCATAGAAAACCAAAATTAGTTTGAATTTTCAATTTTGACTTATGTCAATCAGGCAATTAATTAATAATAATATTATAATGCATAATAGATTTACGATTATGACATTATTTACATAGATGTTAAATTGACTCTCATCTTCATATCAATCTAGTATATTTAAAAAGCAAATAATAAATGAATAAAATGATAAAATAATTAACTGTACATATATTTTAAAAGTTTGATTATATAATTAAAATAAATTACATTAAATTATATTATATGATTCCTCATAAAAAATAAATTAATAATCGATATACTGGAATTTGAGTTCAATATGAGGCTTTTGAAGTTAATAAATTTAATATTAACAAAAGAAATCATTTTCTATATTTATTTAATGATTAAAGACTACCTTATTATAAAATAAAAGATAAAGAGCAATAACGATTATTTTAGCTAGTTAATAAAATCAATAAAACATATCTATATAGAAATAATATAATGGTATTTTCATATAATTATTACTTTAATTATTTTACATATGCTTTTATATTATAAAAAATGGAAATTAGTAAATAATAGTAATATAAATAAAGAGAGGCTTCATCAAAGTTCAATTAACATTCACATTTAAGTTAAGCTTATTTTATTAATATTTAGCATAAATGTTTTGATGAAATCAATATTTTTCAATAAATATCATTTAACAATTATGATTAATATTATATACTTTTAGAATCTAGTACTAAAAAATTACTTCTTTAAAATGTATAAATATATATTAAAAAGTAAGATAAAGATATTAAAATTTCCAATGAACAATAGGCAAATGTTAAATACAAAACAGTCTAATGATGTGTAATTATCAAATATTTTCACTTACCTCTTAAATATATATATTTAAGGAAGCATTTTACTTTGAGATGCCCTCTGCAAGCATGTAGATAAATGCATACAATTGAGTCAATTGCTCCACCGTTGTGCCAAGATGACAGTACTATATTATATATATTTATAGTATATTATAAGTATTATATAATTTTATTTATATATTATATATATAATATATATATTAAGTTATTTAGAATTAATATCTGGAACAATTTTAGGTTTTTTTTTTTTTTTTTTTTTTTTTTTTGCTATGTTATAATGTCTCCAAGCATTTACTTTTACTTCCAGATCATAATTTTTTTTCTTTAAAAGCCCATCTTGATTGAGAACATCCCTATGAAATTTCAAGTTACTTAAGTACTAAGGAAAAAATTTTTCCAAGCAGTTGCAATTCTACTAAAAAAAAGATGGATTTTTTTGGAGGCGGGCATTTGGGAATTACAAGTGTTTCTTTCAGCAATTTTCTCGGGGGGGCTTTTACAGAGATATCGGGGGGAGCACATAAGTTAACCTACTTTACATAAATTAAAGGATAATGATATTCTTGTCATTGTCATAATCTTAGTCTTATTTGTTACTGTCTTACTGAATTACTAAATTCCGAATATTAGATTCATAAACTAGAAGTTGTAAAAATATAACAATCATCTATTTGTGAAATTTATTGGGAAGTAGATAAATAAAATACATGAGGTAGTAAATATTAATAAAAATAGTTATAATTAAATATAAATTGAGTATAAGCTCATGTGCTAATACGCTGATAGATTTTTGGTAAAAATATAAGCAACTAGCGGCAATAGTATATTATGTATGTCTATTTAATTTATATATATATATATATATTATATATATAATTCTATTATATAATATATATAATATATATATATATATATAACATATATATATATATATTATAATATATATATATATTATATATATATATAATTATCTATATTATTTATATTATATTATATATATATATATATTTATTATATATTATATATATATCTTATTTAACAATATCAGTAGGCCGTAGCCACTTTGTACTTAGTAAGTTAGGGGTATTAAAGAAGCATTTAGAAAGGAATCTTATAAAGGATTTTCACGTAAACAATAAGATCAACATGTCTTTTTCTACCCAAATTTATTTTATGTGATATATTGTGTCTCATTACATATAATGCATTAAGTTACATACAGAAACAAAGGACTCTTAGACCATGATAATATATTCAAGTATCGTGACGATCTTTTCTACCGAGGTAGGCTGTGTTACCGGAATGCCAAGAAGGATTTCACAGAGCTTTTGTACTTCGCAATATCCCATGTCAGCTTCAATATTTCGACAATGACTTTTCATCTGCTTTAAATATTTCGTTTGAGCATGGAATTGATATAAAAGATTGAAGATTTCAGGTCAGCTAGCACACCTTCCGCATTAAGCATCGGAATCTGTCACAAAATTCTAACTTCAATATCGGTGAATTTGGTTAATGATTGAAAGTTCAAAAGCGACTAT
The DNA here is from genome assembly GCA_015478945.1 of Trachelipus rathkii. NCBI lineage: Eukaryota > Metazoa > Arthropoda > Malacostraca > Isopoda > Trachelipodidae > Trachelipus > Trachelipus rathkii. The sequence continues at coordinate 4,722 of JABUQX010067663.1, forward strand.
TTTTATGTTGAATAGTCAATTGAACTTTGTCGTTGACACTTTCTTCAATTTCTTCGATTACCACTGATCAGCAGTATATCTTCATCCCGTAAAGTGCATTTTTCTTATATTACCATCGCATCAGGTCGCACTTCAGATCAACTTTTCTCACATTTACTTTCCACGAACCCGTTTTTTTGTGTACTATTAGCGTCCTCCTGATTTGACAGATATTTGCAGGGGTTTAGTTGAGGTTGGGGATGACTTTGGTCCTACTAAAGTCCTTCTTTTGCAGAGCATTGCTAAGATAAAGAGAGTGACTAAAGGAGTTATGTCCATAAAATACAGGTGACAAGGAATCTCTCATTTCTGATTTCCAGCAAGATGCCCCCATGCAAGTGATGCAAGGTCTGTCCCTTCTTTGTGGAATGCTCACAAGCCACTCAAAATTGACTTTAAGCTCCTGAAGGCCAGGTTTCACTATCTTATAATGAGATACCCATGTCCCTCAATGCATTCTGGAATCTTTAGGATTGGATCATTGATTACATGATTGGATATCATGGCAAAAATTTCTTTTTTTTTGGCGACTTGCAAACAAATTTGAAAATCCTTTCAAAATACATATTAGTTCTTACACCATCAAATTTTCTTATTCCTTGGCAGGCGGCTGCTGTCAGGGACGATATATGTGCTCTACAGTGTATAATGTGAACTTCTTTGTTTACCTTTTCTGCAAGCCTTTTTACTTACACATCAGACCTTATTCCAGCCATACATTAGAAGCACCATCAATCCAAAAGAAAAAATGCTGTCATAATTGTAACATCAGAAGGATCAGCAACTCCTTATCAGTAGCATTTGCAATAGTTTCGGCTTTTCCATTGGGTATTTTTAACAATTGACAAGAACTTTTTCTACAGGATTTTTTACCCTCCACTACTCTAAACATTATACTCAGCTCCATTTCATTTCTTAAAAAAGTGCTCTCATCTGCTAAAACGGGGAACTTCTTGTTTTTCAATGTTTTTTTCAACTCATCTTCAAAACTTCGCCCATACATAACAGAAGTTCACCGGCAGTGTCCATGCTGCTGTATATCATACCACAATTGTTTTTAAATTTAAAACACTCAATGTTTTTGAAAGTTAATGAAAATGTTTATATTTAATTTTTGAAACACTCACTACACAGAGTCTCGGCTCTTTCGAAAAAGTATTTTTGAAATGTTAATTTTTAACGAATTTCAAAGTTCACTTTTGAACAATTTGAGCGTGAATCGGTTTCTTCATAGCCTGTCTCCTGAGGTTTTCCATTTCTACCCTTATAGTGTGAGCTGAAGAGTGTTCATGCCTTCTCTAATTTTCCCATATTTTTCCTCAAAGATTTTTTTGAAAGTTGTGAAACGGTTTATGAATATCCCACGGCTGTCCCCCACCATGTCTTTGTTAGCAACATTTGCATCAATGTTTTCATGTGCGCCTCGTTTTCTTCACTGTATGCCAGCAAACTATATTTCTGTTCCCATTGTTTATTGTAGTTAACAGTTCGGTTTTGTAGTGACGACTTGTTTGGCGGAATGTGAGCTGGATGATCCTGCACCTTTATTTTTCAACATTCTTTAGATCAGTAGGTTTAATTTGTGAAATTTATAACATTTGCGGCGTTTCTCTCTCAGGTTTTTTACTGTCCTGCTGCTTGCACTCTGAAATATAGAGTCTTTTGTTCTCCACAACTCATATACCGAAACAGAAAGAGGTATATCCCTATGTAAAGTTAAAAAAGCATAGCGCTCATTGTAATATATAATATTATATAGTATATAATTATATATATATATTAATATATATTAATATATATTATAATATAGTACTTATATATATAAATATACTTATATATATAATATGATATTATATACTATTATTATATTATTATATATATTATATACTATATATTTATTAATTTTTTGTGTTCTTATATTTTTTTTCTGTTTCAGTGTTCAGTAATATTTTTAGGGTGGGATTTCGATTCAGAACTTATAAATGATACCCATGAGAAAGTGTGTAACTGTAATAATTTGTTTTTTGCAATAAAAAATTAGTAAAGGTTCCTCGTACGAAATGTAACTTTTGTTGTGTGGACTTACAAGACCGGCAAGGGCAATCATCACGCTCATCCTACATGCAAATTGCACAACAAATTGTGTGCAGCATCAATACTTGGTAGTTGACAGAAAATGAAGACAAAAATAGAAGTATGGCTTACACGTTTGCATATCACACACCAATCTTTTGACATTAAGTCCTCCTGAAGATGTGGTGCCGAGATATGGACACAGAAGCTTGGATATCCCGTCTTTTAATTTTGTTTTGTTTTGTGAATTTAATATTAAGTTGTTTATGTATTAATAAATAATTTTTAATTCCATTTCTGTAAATATTACCTCAAGGGGCTTTATCATTAATAAATAACTAACTACTGAGTAATTGTAGTAGTACAATATATATTATATAGTATATATACTAGTATATAATAATATATACTATATTATATTATATATATTATATATTTATATATATATATATTATTATATATATATTATATTAAATATACAGGATGTTTAGTAAACATACAGGGACAGACGGGGCGGGATATTTTGCCCGGGGCCGGGCGGGGCCGGGGCTGCATATAATTTTAGGCCGTGGCCCGGGCCCGGGGCGGGCCGGGTTAGCTAAAATTGACAATGTAAGTCAAAAACACTGAAAAGTCTTAAAACTTATATCTGGAATTCAATGCTAAAAATAATTAATTAGCGATAAAAGGGTTAATAAACACCTATATATTTTAATTATATCATAATTAATTATTTCGAAAGAAATTTTTTAGAAAATTATTCTTTTTCTAGAAGAATATTGTATTATATATATTATTATATATAATTTAATAGTAATTATATATATATATATTTATATATATATTATATTATTATTTATATTATTATATACTTAATATATCTAGTATATTATATATTAATATCAACTAATTATTTTTATTATATATATATTATATTATTATTAATTTTAAGGAACTACTTTGTCGTAGTGATATAGCTTTACTTTAGAGATGGAACTTGGATTCTTTTTTTAGGTATATTTGCTTTACTGTCCTCTTCATTTTATACTATGTACACAATTAAAAACATTGTTAAGACACTTTTTTTAGATTAACGAGCTGGTTTAATATATGAACGGGAAGGCAAGTCTTCATTAAAGACATAATTCTTTCATTTAATGGCAATATTTACAACAAACTTTTGGCCTGGTATGGGACATGTCTTCAATACTTAAATAATTATATGGAACTAACAGAATTTTATATATTTTTTAACGGAGCTTGATATTAACAATTAGTTTTATTTGGATTAGATATGTTAGATGACATTTTTGTCTCTGACTCACAACCACCTAATTGTGTCTAGACTATAAGTTTTCTAATTAATCCTTCAGTTCGTATAGATAGGAAATGCTTCCAAACTCTTAGTCCTTCTGATACTTCAAACATGGCATAACAATACTTGCAATTTATCTAATATTAGAAAACCAACATTGCCAACTATATACATATGGATATCTAACATTTCCCAAACAAATATTAGCTGTTTCTGTCATCATCTTTGTTCTCCGTCCCTTTGTATTGCTGCTTCCCGTCTTCTAGCAGAGAAATAAAAATAAATTCACAATATCTACTGTCAATCGCTTTAGACTAGTCTACTGCTGAGTTTTTTCATCCAAGATTTAACAAACCAAAAAGGGTATATAGCCTTTTCTGAAAATAGCAACATCTTTTTACAATCTCATTACATGTTATTTCATTCGTTACAATATTAAAAATTTACCTCATTCAGTCAAATAACAATCACCTTAAAAAAAATTCTCGCAAACTCAAACGAAAAGGAAAGATCATGGTAAACCATTAAATGGCAGCTGCCAATTCTTGCAATAAAACATATATAGGATAATACATAGATTTGAAAGAGCATAAATCAACCATACAGATGACCTGCTACAGGACAGCAATAATTAGCTTTACAAGTAATAGGGCATAAAGGCATCTACTCAATTTAACAATAGTAAGATGACGAGAATTATCAATCACATCATCGTCGAACATGCAAAATCATGGGAATCCTTTTGCATTTATAATGGTAACAACTACAATAATACTACAATAAGCATCCCGGTGGTTAAGATAGATTTTATACAAATGAATATCTGAAAACATGCAAAATATTTCACAACACTATTGAAGAAATATGCAGACAACTGACACATTTGCACTGATGACGATCAGAAGAATCAGTCCTTAGCATGAAGAGGTCTCGCTGTCGGGACGAAAATTTGCTTTCGATTTTTTAAAATTTTTTCATTATAAAAAAAATTTTATTTTTTTTAATTTTTTGTGTACATTTAGTAATAAAATTGAAGTGACAGTAGAGCATAACACTAAAAAAGAATCAAGGGCTTCCTCTCTCAAAAGTTATATAATATTATATATTATACTATTAATATATTAATATATTATATATATTATATATATTTATATTATATATATAATTATATATATAACTATATATATATAATTATATCTATATATACTATATATATATATATATTATATATTATATATATATATTATATTCTATATATTATATATTATATATATATATATATATATATATTATATATTATTACTTATATATATAATGTATATATATATATTATATATATATTATATATGTAATATATATATATATTTATTTATGTATATATTATATTATATATATATATCATATATATATATTATATATTATACCTATTTATTATTAATAATAGTTCATTTTAAAGTAAATATTTGAAAAGAGATTTCGGGAAATATTTGATTTTCTTGATAATATTTATATCAATAAATTAAATTAATTATTTTTAAACAATTTACTTATTCTTTTTCTTATTCCGTTTGATATATCAATTTTCGAATATTTTTAGTTAAAAAAAAAAAACACTCTGGAAAATTATAAAATTGGCTTAATTTTTAATTTTAGGAAATCATCGTAAAATACCAAAAAGAAATTGTTATAATTTAGGTTATGGTTTTATATATTTTTGGAATCAATGTTATAACGAGAGGAAGTAATGGAATTAAATATAGTTCTTTTTTATTTTGTGTTGATTTATAACCCTCTATTATTTAGTGTATATTTTTTACAGTTAACCCGGTAGAAAACCGGTTTTTTTTCATGATTTTTTTTGCCAGGGCGGGGCCGGGGCGGTTTACTAATTACGTACTTATATATTACTTCTTATTTCTCTCAGGAAGGATTTTCATCCTTCAGTCGCGCGAGGGTCTTCTCCTGGCATTCTCTTCTGAAATCTTTTCTCTTCTAACCATCTATTATGTCGTGTAGCTGGATCTTTTAAGAATCTTTCTACGAATTGTCACCTTTTCTTTCGGTCTACCTCTCGGTCTTCTCCTCCGGTGTCATTCCATCGTTCTTTTGGCATTACTATCAGGATGCATTTTTCATATGTCCACATCTCAGTCTTCTCACATTCTGTTCAGTTATAATCTTTTCTCTACAGTTTTCTCTGGTTACTGTGTTCCTTATTCTGTCTATTCTGCTTCTTCCAGTCATTGCTATCTTATCCCTAATTTCTGTTGGTTGTTTCCCAATTATAGTTTCAGCAATCTCTAAATTTAAATGAGATATTAGAGCAGCCAGTGACATGACTGCGTTTGTGGGAAGAGGATCTACTATGACGTCTCATATGGCTATATCAGATTTTGGATTAATGTGCTCCCCTAACCCCCGCTTGTTATATAATTTAAACTCCTCTCTTTCCTCATCTGTAAGCAGGTTCTTTTCATGCCACCCTATGCCAATATATGCTATTCGAGCAAACTTGGCCACCGTTCTATTATCGGGGACAGTCTCCACACAACCCAAGTATGGATTTGCTGCCACACTCGCACTAAATGATCTAACTACCCCTACTTCTGTCTTCCAAGTATCATTTAAATTTGTCACAAGTTTTGCTGCATTCTCTACTACTGCCGTTGCAAAAGTCAATGACTGCATCTGAGTTCGTTGATACACTAGCTTAGCCTGCTCTAGTAAACGTAGTGCCCAGGGAGATAACTTTCTTTCATCCTTCAGTTGCACACTACTCAATCGTTTTATTGTATCTGTTTCGTCTAAGATGATCTCATTCTTAGGACCCATGTTTAGCACATGGCCTACTATCCCATACACTACGGATGTATTTTGAACCACCTTCCACAACACCTTTGATTATCTCATCAATTACTTCTCTACTAGGACACTTGTAATCTGGAGTGGCTGTAGCTGCTTGTATCCTTCTGACTAACTGATTAAATATTCTATCACTACGTGTAAAACCTGGGGATAATAAGAGGATGCTGGAGCATACAATCTCTCTATCACTTTCATCTTCTTCTGTATAGATCTCTCTCTCTCTCTCTCTCTCTCTCTCTCTCTCTCTCTCTCTCTCTCTCTCTCTCTCTCTCTCTCTCTCTCTTCCCGCAATTTACTCTTTTCTCAATTCCTCTCTCTCTCTCTCTCTCTCTCTCTCTCTCTCTCTCTCTCTCTCTCTCTCTCTCTCTCTCTCTCTCCCAACATATAAGTTAGTCTACTGCACCCTCTCTCATATATTTATTCTCCCTTTCAATCTTTCACTCACCTTCTTCTTCTTCTCTTCCTCCCTCCCTCAGTCATTCATCGTGCAATATTCAACTTAGAGTGAAATTCATTCAAAGCTATTTACAAGGAGTAACTTTGCTTTGAAATCGAGTAGAAAGGAGAGCATAGTTGTAAATCTTTTGGTGTAAGTCTTTAAATATTTTTCCTTTTACTGTTAATAAACGCAGAGGGAAAAATTTTACCTTAAAACGCTTGAATTGAATGTAATATGGTTGTTCTTTGTGTAATTATGCATTCTTAATAACTTTATCTTCACAAAACGTTTTGTATCCTAAAAAATCGTACTATTATATATATATATATATATATATATATATAACTAACTTATATATACAATATATAACATAATGATACATATATATATAAATATACTATATATATATATATATATATATATATATATATATATATATATATATATATATATATATATATATGTATGTGTGTGTGTGTATGTGTGTGTGTGTGTGCCTGTTGTGAACAAAGAATTATACACAAAGAAAAGTTTAACTTATATTTCTATATATATTTCTTTGAATTGGAGGAACGGTACAAATGATATCTAAGCAACAACTGCTCCACTTCATAATTGGTATTCCCTGAAAGAAGAAAGTCTAAAAGATGCCTTCAGACAACTAACAACATTTCCATAAGATTCCAACAACAAGTAACATTGCAGACCAGTGAAGACGTAAACAACTGTCATATCGTTAATCCCAGACCTATCAGCCTCAGTTTAACGTGACTATTTCCTTCGTCAATAATACCAATTACCAGATGTCACAACGAAAATCTTCAAGCAACATGCAGACCGGCGAAGACTGGAACAGCAATCTTACCGTTAATCCCATGCTTACCAGCCTCAGTTTCACATGGCTATTTCCGTCGAAACTACGATAACTAGATACTCTCACTATGGGATGACTCACAGATTACTTCTTCAGATAAATCCCCATATCGCCTCTCTGGTTAAAACAGAAAAAAGATTCATCCATATATTAAAATATGTACAATACAATTTGGAACCACATGCCACTGTTATTATATATATGAATGGTTTACCGGAACAAATGATTCATCATCAATATATATTTGGTAGTAAGTTTGTATCAAGTGGTGCACACATACCACTGCTACTAACAATATATATATATATATATATATATATATATATATAGATAACTATAATATATATATAGCAACAACAACCCATATATGCTATATATGCCCTCTCTGTATATATAACATATATATATATATTCGCATATGCTATATATATATATATATAACTGTATACATATATATAAGTCTAGAAAATGTGATGATATGCTGCTGCTGCTGCTGCGCTATATATATATATAACTACTATATATATATATTCATATATATATATATATATATATATATATATATATATATATATATATATATATATATATATATATATATATATATATATATATATATATATATAAATATGTATGTATAGGTTATCGTAGAAGACGGGAAGAATAATTTTCACTATAATGATATGTTTACTACAATGGAGGACCTCATACAACTATCATAATATATATTTTCATTCAAATTGCATTCTTCTTTGTGATTCATACTTCCTTCAAAATCGCTCCAGAGAAACCAACATCAAGCTTCATACATGCCTACCGAACTTCCTCATGCAGTTGTTGATTCGAATTCAAAGAAGACCACTTCATCTACCGAGCAACAGGACCAAAAGTTCGTAATGGTGCTTAATGGCTCCGCTTTTCTGCTTTTAAGGCGCGAAATATTATGTAGTGACCAATAATAATTTATAAACAAAGAAAAGTTTAACATGAAGTATACTTAAAAAAAGAAAAAAAAAGTAGTATAACGTTTATAATATATAATATTCATTTTGTTTTTTATTATGTAATTGTCTTTCTCATATACAACAAAATAATTTTCCCATATTCTACAGATATGAGCTACAACAAGATTTGCTTATAATATAATTTTTATTTTAAAAATTTTTTCAACTGTTATCGTTTGCAACGATAAGTGTTGTTTATATATATATATAACCTTAACTTAATATATATATATATATATAACTACTAACTATAATATATATATATATATATATATATATATATATATATACTGCTATATATATATAATATATATATATATATATATATATATCATGTTTAATAGGAAAAAATCCATAAAACAAGTCGTTTAACCCAAAAAACCATTAAAAAAACAAGAATTTGCGTCTCCAGATAAAGAAAGCCGAAGATGAAAAAGAAGAAAAAGGAAAAATCAGAGCAAAGAATATGGAATAAACTATTTATTAACTACTAGCTGAGTGAGACAATACAAAAACATAACAAAAGCAGCTCCTCCACTTCGTATATATATATATATATGTATATATATAGCAATATAATAATAATATATATATATATATATATATATATATATATATATCTTACCTCTGCTAACACCCTTAGCGCAATAGTATAACCAGCTATATATATATATACAAGAAGGCAAACCGCAGTATATTGCAACAAATGAAGACTCTGGTTTCACAAAAGGTGCACTAATCTTCAAACCCTTCATCAATATTTCCAGGCATGGACCTGTCAATCATATGGAGACTCTCACACCGAAATTCAAATCCCCCACCCAAATAACTCAATCAGTATTTTTTCAATTAAATATAAATGGAATTAAGAATAAATATAAAGATCTTCTCCACATCTTAAATAAGTTCAATATACACATTGCACTAATTCAGGAATCCAATCTCAAACAAAGCACCTGCCTCTCCAAATTTCCCAATTACACAACCCTAAAACAAGATAAAGACCCACTATTGTCTAGTTATGATGATCCACAAAAATGTCCAATTCCGGAATACCACAAACCACACAAAACTAATCATGAACAACGACCAAATCTCCACGCTCCAATCAGTAGAAAGTAAAATTGATAAAAAAGCATACAACCTAATCAATGTCTATATCCTCCACCCTACCTCTGAGCTTGCCCCAGAATTATGTTCCTGACATATCACCCCCAACTCAATATAATGAAAATAATCAGATACTAGCCGGGGACTTTAGAGCCCATCACTCTGCATGGCTCAGCACAAACACACATTCACCAAGAGGTGATACTTCACAGACAATAGACATAAACAAAGCATTTGATACAGTCCCAATGTCACCTCTTAATAGAAAAAGTTTTAAACACAGATATACAAAAACATTAATAAGAAAATAATAGCAAATTTCTTATCCATTCATTATATATATATATATATATATATATATATATATATATATATATAACAACATCTTATATATATATATATATATATATATATATGCTGTAATAACTATATATATATATATATATATACTATATTCTGCTGCTATATATACT